>JARKHS020032876.1:0-229494 GCA_030143305.2 Amblyomma americanum
TATGAAAGTTAGTGGAGCTCGACCCCTGCGAGAAAAGATTCATGCGTGACAATTATTTTTGTGCCGATGAAGCATGAAATGAGGTACATTTAGCACAAGTATGAGATAGATAAATTTTGATTAGTACAGAAGTTAGTCCTAATGTATTAAGTACGGGAGGTAGCTCCATGTGTTGAGAGGTAGTTTTCAATGCGTACTTGTATGGCAGATGATTAACACATTAAAACCAATTGACTGAAATTAGAGAATGGCACAGGTAAACAGCATTAACTGAGTATTTGATTATTAAAAAGAAAATGCAGAAAACAGAACACGAGTATACAAAAGCACGCAAACTTAGAGCACTACACATTATGAACACGGCTGAAGGAAATGGAAATTTTAAATAATTAGCAAATACATGTTTTTTTTTTACTCCTTCATAGAATGAGGGATTTGAACAGGATAGTTTGCTGAAGCTGTGTAGCGAGTTCCAATAAATGATGGCCGAGAACAATGTGGACAGTTTGCCGCCACCAGTTTTGACTTTGGGAAGTTGTATATTATGTTGGTACACAGTATGGTATTATTAACATCAGGCATGTGTGATGCCGAAAGGATAACAATAGTGCTGCTATTAAGACGGGTGCGAAAAATCCAGTTTCAGTTTCAATGAACACATGATAGGCAGAATATTATGTCAGTGCTAAAAAGGAGCACTGAGTGCAGTGTACGAGCAACAGGTGATCATCGAGTACCTTGGTCTTGAAGTTAACAGAGGGACAACTGATGGCTTTGATATATGCGTTACTTCAGATGCTTAATAGTAATTAAGATAAGTATGAACGAATACATAAGAAAATGACCTGAAAATATTTTGCTCATTATAACAACTCGTTTTAATTAGTAACCATTTGAAAATGCGTTTTTTGCTGGTACAATCAGCGTATAGAATAAATTTCAGATGTCAATCAAGTGTCATGCCTATGAATGACACTAGATGCATTAACTGCACGCATGCGAGTCTACAGGATATCAGAAATACTACTCATCTATTTTTTCTTCTTCATCGCAAAAGAAACTAGTCCCAAAAGTGCGACTGAAGATGCCTATATGTACAGGATAATATTGACGCAAAATTCTTAAGCAGATCAGAAGCTCGCGCTATCAGATACCAGAAGACCAAGGCTCTGTCGCACGCATTAATGTATGCGAGGTAACAGCCGTGTTGTGTACTGTTTTAGACCGGTGCATAAAAAATTTCTACACTGGTGCGGTCTTCGATGCTTTCTTTGGTTCCTTCGCTTTCCTTCTTTGCCGTAGTTTTTTTCTTTACTCTTTTCTTTACTCTTTTACTTCTTTACTTTTTTATGTACATGTTATAACAGAATACAACTTCAGAAATCAGCGAGTTTTAACGCTGGGCCATGGTCTGCTGTGTCCTATATTACTTCACTAGCTAATCATGAAAGTAAATGCAATCAACTTTTTAACGTTTTACTTTATGTAATGATCCCGCCCTTATGTAATGTCCCCCCTCCCCCCTTTATGTAATGTCCCAGAGGGGATGTTTAAGGGTGTAATAAATTATGATGATAGAACCCAGTTATCAGAATTGTAGAGCTTATAATTTTTCTCTTCTCATTAGCTTCTCGTTTAGGTAACAAGAAATGTTTTAACTAACGAACTACTTTTTTTTTTGTAGTGCAGGAATTCTGTGCGGCGGCCTTGAATATTGGTGGAGCTTCACTGCAGACTGAAGTGTCTGCAGTAAACCTATAGGAGTTCTAGGATTGTAGTAAACCTAGGCGCAAGGGCAACGCAAAGAGAAGAAAGCAATACCAATAAGTCCTTGCTGTCTGTCACAAACCCTTGGTTAGTGTTATGTATTTTAAAGAACCTTTGTCACGCATATTTATGCTATTTACTCGAATAAGGGAAACACTCGACGGTGAATGAATTCCTCGCTTCGTCGCCGAGAAACGTTTGCCCCGGGACCGTATTTGTGAGCAGCGCGTGACAAGCACACACAAACACGGCGAGAAACGGTCGTCACTCTATTTGGTTTCGTTCGGAGGCACGAGTGCGAGGATGAGAGGTGACAGTGGAGAGGAGGAGGTGCAGCACATGTGCCGCAAACAAACCTTTCCTCGTAAGAAAACGAAGAGGGAGGTATTGCTATTGCTACGATAGAATCGGGTCGCGACATACGTGCGTCCCGCTTTGTTTGCTGCCCGCATACGCCGCACGTATATCCCTCGTGCGTGGGGAACCTGCGTTTCTGCGCGTGTGTGTGTGTACGGAGCGCACTGGAAACAGATACGTTGCGCGCATCAACCCGTTTCGCGTATCTGCTTATAGACACCCGTGACTTTTGGCTTGTCCTCGTAAACGAACGCGGCTGCTGACGTACTTTAGCGTTGTTGCTGTTTTTGTGCTATGCGCTGCTTCACTCGGTAGAAATTTGTTACGCGCTTTCGCTAGTACCGCTCGTCTCTTCAGCCTGCTCGTTTAGCAAGGTTGCAAATAAATTCGTATCTGCAGGGGTAAACAAACGTAGTGCCTAAACATTATCTCATCTAACGATTATTAGTTGTCATGCCTACTCCCCTATTTCTCGCAACCTTCTCACATGCTGTTCGGAGCCGGGAAAACCAGGTACCTTATCCTCGGCAAGGAATCAGTTGAAAATAATATTTGTTTCCGCACAGAAACGGCTGTTTAAGCGAAAAAAGCGGTTCACGGGTCTAAAGCGAGCTTAAGTTTCTAGCTTGACGCGAGACCTACCTGGACATAGATAGGAAATATCAGGTGTTTTTGTAGTGGTTATAGTCTAAAAAATTATGCTCCTTTGTGCCCGGCCGCAGAACTTCTAAAGCGCTAGGTGTAATTCGGAGGGAAGTTAGGTGCCGTTCAAAGCAAAACGCTATCCCGGAGCATTCTCTTTTGCATCGTCGCAGTGTCACTGAACAAGAGACCACTGATTGAGGGCTTCCTTTTGACTGTTAAAATACATATAAAGAGAAGTAAGCATTTTTTTCTCTTCACAGAGCGGAGTGTTGGGAACGTCTCAAACATTACCGAGGAGTGCTCCCGTTTAAGGTCACCCTTTGTAGTCAGGGCCAAGTAAGAGAACTCTGTTTTTATGAAAATATTGTAATATTTGTGAATGAGTCATGCAAAGGACGTGATCTCATGCCAGAGGTTTGCGTCAAGAAAAGTTAGGAGGAAAGGAAAGGTAAAATAGAAGGCGTGTCCACCATTGCTATACATATCAATATCCTTGGACAAAAGTTTTGATTATTGAAATAATGGAAGGTAATATATTATGAAGATCTTGAAGGTAATGGTCTATTTTGAAGGTAATGGTCCATGGCTTGCCATAGACAAGCAACGAGGAAGGTTTCTGGTGACAGCAAAAACGTTAATAGCAAAAAAAAAATGCAAGCCTTCCGACGGGAGATCTGTGGATATCGATTATTTTAGTGAAATCTTAAAATATATTGAAACAATTGCGTTAGTAAACTTTTTCTCCTTGAAAAATGCTTTTGTCCAGAATTGTTGGCTATGCAGCGCCAGCAAGCACACTAGGTGCGCTTTGCTGCAAACGTACAGTAGGAGTCAGAAGTGTTCGGGCCACATGAATTGCTATCGAGCCCTATCGTGGTGCCCCCTTGCGGCATCCGTAAAGGCCAAAAATCATAGAATGGGAGGATGACGGTTTTTCTTCCCCTGTAGAGATATAGAAGTGCGGGACTACAGTAAGCTCCTTACTATACACGGCTGAAAAGCAAACTGCCCGGCCTGAAGACATTTTTGTCAAACGGGGTAAGCTCTCAGTTCACGTTACGCTAAACCGAGCTAAACACTATTCTTTCGCTACCATTCGCCTTTTTCTAATCCGTGACAATTTTCAGCGGCCCCTTTTATTTATACGCGGTAGTAAATGGCAGACCGCCCGCAAGGATTTTTCGAAGCTCCCGCAAGCTTGTTCGATGCCTTTGTATGCTGCGTATGCGAGCGGAAACGCAGCTCGCTGCACAGAGCACGTGCGCGGACCACCGCTGCCCTTACCGAGAAACTGGTGGAGTGTCGTCCAGGCCAGTGCTTCGCGCGTGCCGTAGGGCATGAGCTGGCGTTGTTATGCAGACACAGACCCGTGTTTCGCAGGAAACAACTGTATAGACGCATGGTTGACCTCATTCTTGAGGTCACCACTCTTTGGTGCTTCCCGCAGATCTTCGTAGACCGCAGATAAGCTTAGGAGCCAGACTTTTCAGTCTGTAGTGAGAAGGCTCTCGAGCGAAACCAACAGCAGCTCTGTGCATGTACGCGCAAAGTTGTTTGAAGGCAGTGCTTTGTAAAAGCAACTGCACAAGGACGGCTTGATATTTTCCAGGTGATTTCTTTTAATCTTAGCGCCTTTATAAAAAAATAAGTACCATGGTCACGTGGATGCTGTTTTTACTATATGTGTGCGGGGCTCGGCGGAAACAAGATGAGATAGCGGTCACGGTTATATGAATAATTAACCTAACTTCGTTAATTAGCTGTCTAAGTATTAGTTTTATGCTCCGTTTTGCAATTGCAGTTTTGAACATTGTGTTGATCCCAGGCTATTCCAATCTACAGAACTTGTAGCGGTCAATACGTATTGAAATATTCATGAATCAATTCCCTGCTTTTATCTGCGCCCAGTTTCAGGATGAGTTGGCTTAATTGGCTTGATTACGTGAAAGTGGACTTAAGTTGAAAGAAAGGCTCCGAGATACGTGGTTTGGAGCCCACTGTTTGCACAGAATAGTCCTTCGCTGCCACTTCAGCAAGCACATGGTACTTTGTGTAAGTCATACCTACAGCCTTTATCATTCCGCCTAGTTTACTATTGCACTAGCGCTGGCGCATACTCGGTTTCACAGCACAAAACTGGCATTTGCACAAAAAGAAGGGTTCAACTAAGCAGCTCGCTGACTAGCAGGCTGCGTCGTCGTGCATATGCACCTGATGCTGCGGGATGAGGCTTGACAGCTTCTTTTGCGGTACTTTGATAGCCTTTGATTATGAGTCACCGGGTAAGTTTGGGTGCGTTTTCTTGTGACCTAGACATTATAGCTGCGTCACTGCCTTCGGGCGAAAGGTTGCGATGGACTAGTCCATTAGATGCGGAGGAAGCAATCACCAATCAACTCTGACGCCATAGCTGAGAGCGCAAGAGCTTCACGAGAAATAATAAAACGGGGCGCTTTCTGCTCGAACGTGGGCAACAATATTCAAACGTGTACCTTATAATTAATGACGACGATCTTATTCGAGCCGAAAGCCTTATATAAGAAGCCTTGAAAAGCAGTGTTGCAAAATTTCGGGGGCCATTTGTACACTTTTCTTCCCCAGGCCCTTTGTTTCGCCGACAGTCATGAAGTCGTTGAAACAGTGCGAATTTTTCAAACGGTATACCTTACGCTTCAAGGAGGCTGCCGGAGGTTCGGCGTTTGAACTGCCTGTGAAGAAAAATCACGGAATAAAAAATAATCGCCCGAGCATCAATGGATGCACTACCGCGCGTGTTAAGCTACGAAGTATTGAGAGTCAACCATGACCTTTGAGGTGGGAAAGTTTATAATTTGAAGTTTGCTTGAAGCGGTGCCTGACTGAGTTCATTGGAACTTTTCGATCCGTAATCGACGAGGAAACTGAAAATATTCCCCGCGCTTTCCAAATCTAACGGGGCAGTGAAGTGACATTGTCAACTGTAGGACCTGACGCACTGCGTAACGTTAAGAACTGTCATACATCGGAGCAGTTTTAGCTTCAATGCAATTTATTTGCTTAGCAGATGTTGGTAGATATCTGCTTAGTTTAAAAACCCCGGTCCGGCGTGGGCATTGTTGTGGGGATTTTGTATTTCACTGGAGGATTTCGTGGCAAGAAGGTTAACAGTCTGAACCTATGATTTACTGTGCCATTGCCCCTATATAGCACACTGACCTACCACGCTGCTTCGACTGGCGAAAGAGCATTCACATGTCGCGCCTGCGGGAACTTTTCTCTCATAGTTTAATATGAAAAACGTAACAAATAAGCATCATGTGCAAGGCTGCCGCACTTCGAGCCATTTCCCTTCTCAGCGCCCTTATTGGGCTTCGACAGCTCCTGGAGGAGCCCTTACGTGTACCAACTTTGCGGTTGCGCTGACAGCCGACGCTATTGCACTGACCCCATCCCCCATGGATTCTAACTCACGGCTGATGAAAAGGACGTGACGGTGACCGTTTATCGCTGCCCATTCATCAAGAATGTCCTCCGGGGACTCATGAAAGGAGGCGTATACCAAGAACCGATGCGGTTCAACCACCGGGCAATCCAGAGGCCGTAAAAGGAGAGAAAAAAAATAAAAGCTAAAGGGAGCTGTTATTGTTTACGTCACGACGTTGGCGGTTGAAGGGAGCAATACCCGACGCCATCAATGGTGGCGCAAGCTTCGCCCACAGTGGAATGAATGAAGGAAAAATGAAGCAAAAAAAAAAGAAGAGATGAAGGATGATGTGGACGTGGCTCGAGACTGTCACTGTTGGCTAACCTCGTCACTGTGGTATTCTTCAAGGAGGCTGTAGTGTGGCATTCACCGAATCACGCTTTTCTTTGTCTCTCAGTTTCCAGATTAACGCGTTACAGGCGGCACCTGCTGGCGTGATCGAGATATTGTCGACAGGAACCACGAAAGGCACCTGCTCGGAATTGACGCACTGAGATTGCAGTTGGGTAAATTTAACTGGTTAGGAATACTGAGCCATATAGCTGAATTCGAGCACGTATTTGGCCGAAATCAATTACTTTAACTTCTTTTGAAGAAACAGGATGAAAGGACGATAGGCGCATTCTGTAAGGACCAAAAAGTGTGATCTAAATAGCGGTGCTTCTCAGTCAAGACAAACACAAACAAGCATTATAACATGAGCGCTGCTGTCGTATGTTTACCAGCGAGGAGACATCAGGGGAAGATGACAATGATTACACAGCTCAGCTGAGCTGCGTTTGTGAGTGTCCCAAGCGTAACCTTAACAATTTTAGAGAACCATATAATTGCGCCAGAAAAAGCCGAAGGCACCCAGCACACCTCCTTTCCGTAACAGCAAATACGCATCTAAAGAGTAATTAAAGCGTTTAAACCTAAATAAAAAAAATATTGCGTATGACTCACCACTGAATATGCGCGTTATGAGCTCTAAACTGAATGCATAACTTTCGACGTTTAACTCTCTTCGGTAGCCTGAAAATACTGTCTTTTAAAAACGATAACGGAGAAAAAAAAGATACATTAGACAGACAGCACTGCAGAAAATAAAAGAGCGCTTTGGTTATATATAAGCATTTTTCTTTCTTGCTTCCCGTCGGAGTGTACGCTTTATCTCGCGGACACCACGCCACAAGGTTTGTTAAGCGGCAGTTTTTTTCTGGATATTATGAGGGAATAGGATAAATAAGTAAAGAAGAGAGGCATGCATTTCAAAGTTTTGCGAAGAGTATTGCCCTACCGAATGGCGGGCATTTTAGCCAATTACAGACCACGTTTTATTGACTGAATTTTATGTAATAGCACTAGGCGCTAGTCTTTATCGAAATGTTGTAGTCCAGTTTTAGATGAAAAAAAAAACTGCTGGGATCCTTTTGAGAGAGATTCTGGCGTTACTTAGTCACAGAGAACATGTGTCGGAGTCCACTGATTGGATGTAATTGGGCTGGTGTTCGGACACCTAATACGGCAATCAAAACTCCTAATCCACGCCGCACAGTCACTGTTCCACCCAAAATGAACAGTTCTCATGGCTTGTTCTCCTCTGATAGCGAAATCGCGGAGTCCAGTTTCAATTATATTTAATTTTTTTGCTTTCGAAAATATGGCTTACAGATCCTCACGCTTGGATGCGGCCCGCAGATTTCCCCTCGTACGCATTATGCTTTGCACTCTTACGACATGATACGCCCGTAAAGCTAGTTGGCGCTAGGCCAGGAAGAAATTGACAATGCTTGAAAGGCACCCACAAGACCTTCAACTGCTTTTCAAAAGTGCTCCACAATGAAGGTATTCATGTAAGCCGACGACGAAGTTGTTCGTTTACAGGTACCGGGCGCTCACTATTGCGGGGAGTGCTTCCGACTTTCTTCACCGTGGCAGGAAGGACGTTGTCATGCGAACCGGCAGCACATTCTTTCGGACATTCTGTGTACGCTGTCACGCAATCCCACGATTGCACGCTCCGCGTACAGACCCGCAAAGCAACATCCGGAAAAACTTGGCAGCTCACGTGCGATGTCACCGTGAAGGTTGCCGCATAGAAAGGCAACGGCGATATTCGTTAGCAGCTGATCGCCGACAGAGAGGCCAATGCACAAGAAAATTACGTTGGAACCCAACATAGGACTCAGTTAATGCTCGAGTAGTGCCGTGCGCATGTAAGACAGGAACTAGTATAAAAATCACTCACACCTTGTTATGGACGGCAGCCAGCAGAATGGATCTCAGAATTCACGTAGACAAGACTGAATTACTTACCCACCCCAGTAAAATATTGAATTCTCATTCCCCTAGCAGGCAATAAGGCTGGCGACAATTTACAGCCTTTGCCAAAAGTGTGGAGACCAAGAGGCTTCTGCTTATGCGATCATGCTTCGTGCCTCGCAACGCATTACCCGCGTTCCTGATTTGCTGAAGGTGAAATGAACTGTTGTCGTCCTCGTCCCTCTGAAAGTTAAGACTTGCACGGATTCTACAGGAGCCCCACTACACGACTTAGAAGCCATCCCTTGGACCTTTTAGGTTTGACAAAGACTGTACGTTAAGCTTTTACTCCCAGAGAATCAGCGGAACAAAACGGCGAATTTCCGATTCAAAATTTGTGTGGTGGCGCCTTATGCGACTGGCTCGTAACCATGTCCAGAAGGAACGAAAAATGTTGCAACAAAATTGTACTGAACTAAATATGGTATGTTTTGTTTTGTCGTTGATACCTATTTTTACATTCAGTCCCCTTTAAGGATAAGGCGAGGGTACTGGTCATTGTAAAAGCGTTTCTTGTGTGACCGTGTTTCAACAATTTTTTCATTTCATCCATGCTGCATTGAAACCTGAATTTTCAGCACTGTCGTATTGGCTGCTTGTTAAGTGTCCATTTATTGGACCCTTGCCGTTGCATAAAGCAAGCAGCCTAAAAACGAGGTCGCATTTTTTGCTGCCCAGTGGCTCCTTATTACAGGACTTGATAGCAGTGTATGGAGGTTGGAGACTTCACATACGCAAGCTTCAACTGCTAATGTGTGCTTCGCTTGACTACAGCGGTTTTCTGGAGTCAAGAGGTACACGAACATGCACTGTAGGACCTTAATTGAGCCACGTTTTTTTCTGCGTTGCAGAAAAAACGTGGCTTAATTAAGGTCCTACAGTGCATGTTCGTTATGGTTATTGCTGCAACGCAAGCATTACAGAGCGACAGAACTTAGAGCATAAATCAGAAGACCCCCGGTGGGGTTGCCGGGCTTAAAACTAAAGCAACATCGTAAATCAAATCTGACACTTGTAATCTTTGTCTGCAGCCGGCGCCTGCAGATGCAGGCACTACTAGAGAGAATGTGAACTTTCACCCATGCCCCCTCACGCACACTAGCAAAAGCTCGATTCATGTCGGCACCATTAAAAACTAGGAACTGTAGAAGCGACGCATCATATACAAGCATAAGTCTAAGACTAGTGCCGTTTCTCGAGAGGTTGAACCAAAAATTTTGATAGCGTGTTGCAGCAGCCGCCAGAAAAGACAACTTCGAAATTACAAGAGGTAGGCTCAGGCTGGTGCCCAACAAATCGTGCTTGTAAGCCCTGTTCTGAAGTTATCCCTATGTCGTCGAAGTTAGAGCCAATTACTTTTACACTTTAAAGAAACAACAAGAATCAATATTTAAACAAGACCTCCTCTTCCTCTGACGTGCTTATGTGTCTAAAGACTACTGCATGCTGTAATTCGCTTGGGAAGAAACGCCTGTAAAGGACGCCACATGCAGTGAAGTGGCATTTCCTGTAGTTATTCGTCCCAGCTTAAATTGCAGTGATAGATTGACATCTTTGTGGAAACGGCGCCAAGGTCATAATACATCATCACCGAAGAGTCCGTAGTTCGCGGCTTGACCAAATAAAAAGCGGGATGAAAAATAGCTGCCTTAGTGAGCATCGGCTGAGGGAACAATACAGATCGCTTACCGCTAGTTTTTCTTCTCGTTAAATGACGAAAAAAAATTGAAAAAAATCAAAAGTTCCTTTAACTACAATGTTTCAGTACCACCTGCGTTAGATAAAAAAACTGCCAGCGCTCATCAACGCGAGAAACCGTGTTCATTTGTTGTACGAGGGGCTCCCAGCACCGTCAACGCCTTCGTACGTGCACCATTTGGCTCGTTCTCCACTGCCAGTGATCTTGCTTCTGATAGCGGCCATTGTAAGCTACATTAGGCAAAGTGCACGATAGCGTACTGTGTGTGAGGTTCACAGGACATCTTCAAGGACTCAGTAAGGAGATCAGGATTAGTGAAGGCATTCTAATGTTAACTGTATACATGACTGTGCCAGGCGCATGTGCCTCAGCATGGGAGGCCGAATTTTATTTCTTCGAATTTTAATCACTGGCTCCCGTTAGCAGCCGGGGAACAATGTTGGCCGTACTTTTCCGAGTCAGCCTGCGCGCATTGTCTTCCGCTGTTTGTTAGCGGAAGACTGACAGACGCACCTTATGTATTGAAGCAGCAGAATGTGAGTGAAACCAGGAAAGCATAGAGGAATGTGCATGTGTCTTTTTAAATACGAAGGTGTTAATATTACACGCTCATATTAAGACAAATATTGTGATTTTAAGACGTCGCCATGTTGGTTACTAGGACACCACCGTATTTAAAAAGAAATTTGCTAACATGACACAACCTCAGTGGGCGAATATGGCACCTCCATATAAAAAAAAATCATCCCCCTAAGCATTCCTACTTTTCAATGACTGTTAGCTCCTTTCATATGCATACGACAGCGGGATCTTAATTCCTGTAAAGTTGAATGCTGAACAGACGGATAATACATGCATGATACTTTTAAGGAATGTTTCCAGTTATTTTGCTTTGTTGTTTTGCCGTTTCATGCATATGTGCGAATGCATTTTTTTTGGTCTGCTTCGTGTTATGCACTTATTCTCATGCACAGTCCTTGCCACTTATTTGTAACCTTTGCTTAATATCTTTATTTTACCCACTTTTCCTCTAAAGATGCAGTGCATTAGAGCATGAGAACTAACTAACTAACAAACTAACAAACTAACTAACTAACCAACTAACTAACCAACTAACTAACCAACTAACTAACCAACTGACTAAACAGCCAACTAACTAACTAACTAACTAACTAACTAACTAACTAACTAACTAACTAACTAACTAACTAACTAACTAACTAACTAACTAACTAACTAACTAACTAACTAACTAACCAACTAACTAACCAACTAACCAACTAACCAACCAACCAACTAACCAACCAACTAACCAACTAACCAGCCAACTAACTAACCAACTAACCAGCCAACTAACTAACCAACTAACCAGCCAACTAACTAACTAACCAACTAACCAACTAACTAACCAACTAACTAACTAACCAACTAACTAACCAACTAACCAACTATCTAACTATGTAACCAACTATCTAACTATCTAACCAACTATCTAACGATCACTAACCAACTAACTAACCAACTAACCAACTAACCAACTATCTAACTATCTAACTATCTAACCAACTATCTAACTATCTAACCAACTATCTAACTATCTAACCAACTATCTATCTATCTAACCAACTATCTAACCAACTATCTAACCAACTAACTATCTAACCAACTAACTAACTATCTATCTATCTAACTAACTAACTAACTAACTAACTAACTAACTAACTAACTAACTAACTAACTAACTAACTAACCAACTAACCAACTAATCAACTATCTAACTATCTAACTATCTAACCAACTATCTAACTATCTAACTATCTAACCAACTATCTAATTATCTAACTATCTAACCAACTATCTAACTATCAAACTATCTAACCAACTATCTAACCAACTAACTATCTAACCAACTAACTATCTAACTAACTAACTATCTAACTATCTTACCAACTATCTAACTATCTAACCAACTATCTAACTAACTATCTAACCAACTATCTAACTATCTAACCAACTATCTAACTAACTATCTAACCAACTATCTAACTATCTAACCAACTATCTAACTATCTAACCAACTATCTAACCGACTATCTAACTAACTATCTAACCAACTATCTAACCAACTACCTAATTAATAAATGAATACATAAATACATAAAATTTACATTCAGCAATTGGCTAAAAGCTCGCGTACTAGCAACAAATATTGTTCGCCTCATCGTAATGTTAGAAACAATGAACTTTTGCCATAGATAGAAAAATACCCCAGGAAAAGCTCCAAAAATCTGTGCTATCATAAAATTATCGCACTTTGCCAAAAAAAAAAACCGACGCTAACGAAGTAACGGAATAAAGAAAAACGTTAAAAACGCCATGTGGCGAAGATGACAACCCCCTTGTTAACGTTTATGTGCTCTGTTTTTGTTCAGATAATAATGCCGCTCGGGAAGAGGCTGAATTCTATCCACCGGAATATTGGCTTTCGCATGCCAGTACGCAGCGTCGAGCGCAAGCTTCCGGGGGAGAAAGCCAATCGCTGATTACGAAAGCCGTTCGCATCTTGTGCGTGCGCATGCAAAACCCGACGTGCCTCGCCATCGGTGAAAGTCGAGTTGAACCGCAGCGCGCTCCACAGAAACCAGCTGCGCGCCGCGGTATACAAATGCCCGCAGCGCACGCAGGGGAGAGAGTTAGTGCACGCATGGCGCATCCAAATTTATTCCTCTTAGCTGCCCGTAAACAAGTCGCCTTCGCGGCTCCGTTCGCCGCCGTCGTCCAGCGCTCGTACTTACGCTTATCGGAGGAAAGAAGACTAAGAAAGCTCGGTCTCAATGGCTCGAATGCTCCCACTTGAGACTTCTCGGAGGACAGAATAAAACCAAAAACAGTTTGATCAGACAAGATCTGATTACAGCCCGCGCACTAATCCTTCAATTCGGGTTTCGCGTGTCTGATTCGGTTCATAACAATACATAGGCCGCTTAAAAGCTTATATTTCGTCGTCCGTAGTCTGTATGTACCCGGGGGTAATTTTTTTCTGCGTACTTCTAAAGCGTTTTGTACGTAAAAATAAGAAATTGAATAAAAGATTAAGCCGTTAAGAATATGAGTTAGAGATAACGGAACAAATACAGAGGATAACTCACTTTTGCAGCATTTATAATAAACGTATTCAAGCAAGCTGCTACTGAATATAAGGAAGTGCTCGCCCAACGCATGCTCGCACTTACCATTGATATATAATATTGATTACCCATCTGGTATGCGGAGAAGCCCATTTGTCGAACAAGGAACACACTGCGAGCACTTAATGCTTTTTTTTAAATAATAATATTAATAATAAGGCTCCGAACGCGGCAAAGTTAAGCAGTTGTCGTGTTAGCTTCGGACTGCACCAATCTGTACTAAACTCTGCTAGAAGTGATAAATAAAACATGAAGAGTCTTGAGCCAAGTCTGGGGCATCGCAGAGTGCAGTCAGTTTCACAAACTTCACAGGGTATGCAGAAGACGTAACTTCAGAATAAAAAGAGAATATACAGAAATTTGGCAGCACTTAGGAAGACATTTGCTGCGTACCGTGTTAGAGCTGGTGGAAGTAGCTAGATGCTGCCCTTTTGTTTTATTTTGTAGCATATTCACTATTACAATGCTCCAACATCTTTGCATTCGTAATTTTACCTCGTGTCGTACATCGAACTATGCATACATTGCAGGCTCCACCCTGCAGCAAAAAGGGCTATATGTGCTTGGAGAGTTTGTGCTTTCGGAACTAATTGCTCAGCCGCGACAATTATATCCTAAAAACGCCTCGATTACCATCTTAGACGAAAACCACAAACGGAAATCTTCCGTAATTAGAGTAATAACATCCATAATGCCGGAGCAACCCGTTTGTGTGCTTTGAAATGGCGACCTCTTCAATGCAAAAATGCGGTATTTGAGTGCATAAAATTAAATGCGTATGAGCGTTTTTTAAGGCGAAAGCCTTTATAGGCTCGTGACTTGCCAGCGGGGATGTTTGCAGAAAAGTGTCACACTATAGCTGTCAATCAAACGTGGTTGAGGTGTCCACCGAGATTTCGAGATCTGAGCGCCACTGCGTCCTTTCCTCAAAAACATTTCCTTTCCTCAAAACACATGGTTTCGTATTCCTTCACGTAAACAGACAAGTGTCCTCAAAGTTAAAAAGTAATTAGTAATTAGGTAATTAATTATTTGGTAATACTAGTGATTGGTGCAGTATGCACTGCGCATGCGCAAGGCGCCAGCAGACAACGCACCTGCGCTTCAGCCTGCTGCTCATGCGTGGGACGTCACTGAGTGGCGCCACCATCGTTCGAGATGAGCGCTCCCGAGGCAATCTTGCCAGACGCCTCCTGAACGCTGATCTGGAAGGATGTACCCGCCGCGGTGGCTCAGCGGTTAGGGCGCTCGGCTACTAATCCGGAGTACCCGGGTTCGAACCCGACCCCGGCGGCCGCGTTTCGATGGAGGCGAAACGCTAAGGCGCCCGTTTGCTGTGCGATGTCAGTGCACGTTGAAAATCCCCAGGTGGTCGAAATTATTGCGAAGCCCTCCACTACGGCACCTCTTTCTTCCTTTCTTCTTTCACTCCCTCTTTTATCCAATCCCTTACGGCCCGGTTCAGGTGTCCAACGATATATGAGACAGATACTGCGCATTTCCTTTCCCCAAAACCAATTATCAAGGATGCCGTCTAAACGCTTTCCTGAGTCTCCACCAACCAAGCATGCGCGCGCTAATGAACGTCAGCGAAAGTGTCGTTAAGCGAACAACAGTGTAGTCTTTAATCAGCATCTTCACCACACATCAGCGAGACAAGCCGCAACCCCGCGCTAAAGGCTTTCGCCTCACCGCACTTTAGGCCATCAAAGTGCCCCCTTGTATTTTTTTTGCTCTGCTATCGTGAGCGACGGGCGCAAGGCATCTGTGTCATTAGGGACTCGTTCTTCACGTCCTGGAAAATTCGCTACATTTTCCTTGTTACCCTGACCAACTCAGTGTATATATAGTATTAGTTCTGTCGTCATTTTAGTTCACTACTAGCTGATGCTTTCAACCATTGTTGTCCATGCCTTACTGAGGAGGATTGCATTCTACCCTCGCAGACATATTTATGGTTTTTACAGCGAAATATAAAGCCAGGAAGTCTGGTCATCAACGCTTCGTCCAGCTACAAAATAAAAACTCCAAAGTGCCTCCTGAGAAGGGACAGTCTTTGTGAAAAGTATACAGCCCAGAGGGCTGGATTCCGATCCCTACAGTGCGGCTCCTCCTGCATACTCAGAAACCCTAATCTCACGAAGGCGGGAGAAACTTAAGTCCTCAACCCTCTCAAGTTTAGGACTGCCAAATGTGCTTAAGAGCCCCACTACACGGCTCGGAAGCAGACCCCTTGGGCTGTATATTTTAAAGTGACTACATTCTGAAAGATTGACGTTGATAAACAATTCAACTTTTCATTCTTGATCGCATCAACAACAACAAGTTTTAGTTTACGAGATAATCGAAAATAACTGTCAACAACTGTTTCCAGAACTGAAATTATTTTTCTCTCTTAAACTTCGTTTTTATTGTTCTGAGAAGTGCTCGAGCACCATGGACTTGTGTTTCGAGGCTGTCGTTATGGACCATAGACCATTAGCTTACTTCAGGCGAAACAAAAATGAAGATAAAGTAATACTGAAATGAAAGTTCTGGTTATTGTCTTACTCCAACTATTCGCAACTGCGCAGCCATAAGGTAGGAGGTAACGGTGAAAAAGGGAAAAGAGAAAGATGTGCATATGTCAAGATGGTCTGTAGGTGATGCCTGCTTATGTCCAGACCGTGTATGCTCGGTACCGTGGTGTTCCAGCACAGTATACGCTTGTACGCAGCAGTCACCCCTATGGAGCAGGGCTGTACGTCTGTAGGAGACGGTTAAAAAAAGAGCAGCAGTTGACAGCTATGAACCACGGCCCTCAGTGCGCTGTATTACTCCGCTGGCAAATCAAAACAGTAAACGAAACTAGCTTTTTAATGTTTGACAATATCACGCAAGGCAGAGGCATCAAAATTCTTGACCTTATAATTTCACCTTGTTATTATTCTCTTGATTAGGCCACAAGAAAAGATTTAAAAGCAGACGATGTTTCTCTGAGTGGCAGAGGAATATTTCTTTATCGCTGTCATGATGGTAAGTGGAGGTTCGCTGTACAGTAGAGCTGAATCCGACCATAGCAAACATTTTCTCCCATGTGCTTGAATTGAGGAAGTGCAACAATTGATATAATCTGTGTGGACCTAGCGCCCTTTTTTCATTAAGAGTCTTTTTTTACTTCCCCCAGAACGGAAAAGAAGAAATAAAGGGGATAAACACGGGATAATGTATAAATGCCGCTGACATGTCAAGTTTCCAGCAAGAGAACGTGGAACGCAAAGGCGAAGCAGCAAAGCCGACGTACCAAAAGTTTAATGTTTTGTAGCTTTAATGAAAAACCGCACCCATCTACAGAACGTCTAGAATAGAATAGAAAAAGCTAGTCAAACTGCAATATAATTTAGACTGCTTTTTCTCGACGGGCAAGTTTCACTGCCGACGCGTTAAGAAGTTGACGTAATATACTTTCCCCGAAAGTATGTGCATAAGATTAGGGGAAGGACGTGTTCTACCTCGCGGTTAAGTATTACAGTGTACTTCCTGCACTTACGTTGCACAAGACAAGAGGAGTAAGTTGCTTTTCAAGCGAGCGCCTCGCCTCGTTATAGGTTCGCATCTCTTCTCGCGCCAATATTTTGTTAGATTAGGCTTTCTGTGCGGTGCTCTGTAGAATCGCTCGGAAAGCCCATGGCAAAAATAACTATACTGTGTTAGAAGTGCGCTTTATTGTGCACTTTATTTACATTAAACATCGTTCGTGCCTTTATAAATTTTATTTTTACCAGTCAGGAAGCGCTTCCGGCACTGTGAAAACAAGACAGCCGACGCCAGTGGACGAACTTTTGCTGATTTCTTTCCTAACCTTAACTCGATGTTCTAAAACTGTGCGAAGATATTTTGTCATTCTTACTCCTTTGTAACGAAAAAGCTTTCGCAAGGGTAGAAGGTGCTCGTAAGCTACTTCGTGTTTGCACTTGATAGAACATGTTCCACAAAATGAGGTTTCACTTACGCCGCTAGATTTTTAATGAAGGATCCTGAGGGTGTTGGCAAAGCGCAGATTGCGCAGGAAAAATAGCTCTGTCGTTCCCGACTTGTTATTATTCCGGGAAAACGTTTCTTGTTTTTTTTTTGCCTAGGCATTTACACGATGCGTGGAAAGCTGCAGTAGACGGGGAAAATATTGTGCAGGCTTGGAGTAGCAGGTTCTGTTGGCCCCTCGCTAATCTCTGCGCTCACCTCGATTCAAATTTTTGTGTCATAGCAGCTGAACTGACTCTAGCATCGGAAGTCAGGAACGAAAGCTGTATCCTTCGCAATGCAGCGCTAGGAATGCGTTCTTGTGCAACTGCAGATGCGGATTGTAGACTGGCCCTGCGATTTCCCTCGGTCGCTAAAACGAGGGAACAAGCTTTTCTAAGACCGTTTTAATAGAGAAGTTCAGCACCCCCCCCCCCCCCACCCCCCTAAAAGAAAACTGATCCCGTGCTCGACAGATGCTTTTTGATTCCTGAATGCTCTTTAAATTTAAATGTCTTTCCTCCTACGTAGAATAACAGAATTGCTTAGGATAATAGATGTGTAAAGAAGTCTTTTATTTTCTCTGAGAAGCCTCAACCATAAATGAACACTGCTGACTCATAAACAGAGTGAAACAGCAGGCAGTGTTGATCTGGCCAAAAAAAAAAAAATGCGACTGTTTGGCAACCTTATGTTGGAATTCTGATGACTTTCAGACTTATGCATGGTTAAAGTAGCGCGCACTAACTCCTTGAATATGAAGAGGATTCTGAATAGGATTTCAGTCTTTTGCAGCTTGAAGGAAAAGAAGAAGAGAGTGAAGATGTGAAATAGAACATCGCTTATTCTCTATATTTTGATCCTCTCTACGCGAATAAAATTTCTATTTTTATGTTACCTGTTCTTACTTTCAGTATTATATTGTTGTCTCGTTCTCGGTGTCCAACACTCGTCGCCACGTGTAGAACCGCCCATCTAACGCTGTACCTGATGAGCTTTGCGGTGTCAGGTTTTTTAGAGCAAGACCTCGATTTGATGACCACAAGTGCAAAAGCCGGGCCAGACCTGAGGTCTTGACCTTGAATAAGTATATAGCATTACACCGACTGGGATTCGAACCCGTTGCGGCCCGAACAGATCAACTTCGCTGGCCACTGCACGAGCGAGAGCACTATGCTATCGCCGCAGTCCATCTCACCTCGCGTTGTTGTTGTTGTTGCCTTCGTGACATGGCACAAACTGCAACACGCTCTCACGCTGTGCATTTCACATCGTCGTCTCCATCAACATCCATCTGCGGCTCAAGCAGATCAGATCAGCTTGACCTCGGTCAGAGCTAACCTGGGCCTAATATCGTCGCCTTGCATGCCGACGACCCAGCAAAGCAAAACCATGAGCCAACCAGGCTAAACACATGCTTTCGCGCGTCTACACGGTTTAACTACGTAAAAGCCCTGCCATTTTTTTCTTCCGGCCATCTGTTTCTCTCTTCAGCCTGCTTGGCAGAGATCCTCGCGACTTACTCCTGCGAAAGGACCATTCTGCTGCCAGACGGTTATCTAAAGGACCGGTAATCCACTCGTGAATGCACATGTGGTCGAGTGCCGTACTCTGGCGTTGAAGACAACGGCAATGCGCCCAGCCAGTAGAGTCCGCTGTCTCGAATCCCTTTCTCTTCGCATCGATGGCGGGGGTGTAAGGCGTCTCGGCTTCCGCTCTTTCCCAGAGAAGCGACGAGACGGGCTCTTACTTTTCCAGAAGGCGCGGCAATCCATCTCACTCGCCGAACTATCGTGGATCCCTATAGGCCGCTGCGATCACTCGCTGCTAGCCGCCCTTCTCTTGCTTTCGGCGGCTTTTATTTCTATTCTGGACAACCTGAGCGCCGCTGCCTTTGAAGGGTTATTCAGTTCCGGCATTGCATATCGTGGTTTTTATTTGCACTGCCGCAGTTGACCGAGTATTGGCTGGCGTCGCTGGCCTGGTGGTTTTGCACGTGGAAAAAAGTGGACAATGTTGAGTTTAAGCGGTTAGAAGTTTTGTTGCCGCTATAGGCTAGACAGAAAATTCTATTGCTTTCGCGTCTCTGTGCATGATGGATGAAGTGAAAACTGTCGGTTGCTATTTGGTGCCTTCGTCTCAGTCCTTGTGTAGCAACCCCACGTGGTAGAAATTTCCGGAGCCCTCCACTACGGCGTCCCTCATAGCCCGAGTCGCTTAGGGACGTTAAACCCCCATAAACCAAACCAAACCTTGTGCAGCGATATAATACATTCCGCAGCGAATTACGATCACTGCGTGGCTTGCGCGTGCACTGAGAACAGGCCTTCTTCAAGTCAATACGTGCGAAGCTACACTGCATGTCACTCAAGTGATCTGCCACGCATCACTCTGATACTGCTCTGATACTGAATTATTGAGCAAAGAGGGCGAGGAAGAGGAAAAGGTTGGCGTAATTCCCGCTTAGCTGCCTACCCTACACATAGGGATGAAAAAAAAAGTAGGCGAAAGCCAAGAGAAATGGCGAGTAGAACGGTTATCTACTTCTTTTATGAGAATGACTATGACCATCAGTAAGCCGAGGCAATAAAAACAAAACTGTCTACATTTCGTCTACAGGCGGCTCCTCAAGCCTGTGGGTCTTAATTGTGTAGGTAGCGTTTTGTTGGCCTTCTGTGTCAATAAATATGAGGACATGGTCTAAGACTCTCGGCTTCTGCGAGGAGATGCGAGTTGAGTTGGAGCAGTGCTGCTTGAATGTAAAAGCGAGGGCGGTAGCGAGGAGGGGTCGAAATGTTATCTCGCTCCTGTTGTGGGCACACGCTGGAACTCGGTTATCCCAGTCAGAAAACAAAAATATTTGTAAGAATTACATTCGTACAGAGGCGCCATTACAAGGTTACGTTGCAGCAAAAAAGCCCGGATGGTAACTATAGAAAGGCTGGGAATGGTCAAAGTTCAGAATGACTGGGTAGGAACAGTGCTGAAGTTTTGGCACGAGTTTGCTTGCGAAAGCCTAAAGTTAAGTTTTCAGTGGCTATTCAGAAAAAAAAAATCTGCAAAACTATGGGAAAGCTTAACTCACCTGAGGAGTAAAATGCAATAGGATTAGAGCATATTTGTCGCTGGTTCTGTTGCAACCTAACTGCGTGAGTGCCTTCGCAGTTTTCAGTCCATCACCCGCGATATTCGAGCTTCAGTAGCAAGTATCCGCTATGCTGCGACGGTGCCGATATTTGCGTATTTTAATTCTTTTTGTGACTTTTGGTTTCGATCGTTATTCTAGGTCACTGCCTAGAAAATAGGTAGGTAACAACCAAGTGGGCATGTTTTGATGACGTCCGAGAGTCATATTACCCCTCTCGACCAATAGTTAACTTAAATGCCGCATGCCCCGGTGGGTAGCTTGTGGTGACGACACAAGTACATGTAACCTGTCTTGACCAATTAACGAATTTATCGCCGAAATTTTGATGTGACTGCAACTCTAATGCTATTGCATCAAACCTGGAACCTTTTCACGTGCCTAAAAATTAAACTAGTGTTAGAGAGAACATTACGGCTGTGAAATATTCGCGTGGGCAATGTGGATTTCGTCGCTTAAAAAGCGTTAACCATTCGTCACTTTTAGTTCAGGGAGAAATAGGCAGCGAGTGGTTACAAAAAGAAAAAAACCTAATGGAAATACAATTTTTTCTTATATGTGGCTCAGGCATTACAAGAAAAATCATCTTCCTATTTCTCCATAAACATACCGTTGTTTCCGATCTACAATCCGCTGACTATACCTGTTCCACAGTTAAATTTTGGGCAGCACGCAATATTTAATAACGCTGGCAATACAGTTTTTTGTTTTGAAAAGTGCGTGTCGTAACATGTCCCGTAATGCGGGGATTCTTGCTGCCAGTAATTGTTGTCTTTGTTTTTTCTGCGGTCAAGATTTCACTTGCAGTTTGCTGCATCGCCATTGCGCTGCTGTTTGGTTTTATACATGCTAAATGGTGGCCTTTACTGGCATCCTCACGCATCTTTGAACATGGGCGCCTGGTTTCTACAACGCATGTGTTTCTGGGAGTTTCGCCCCACTGGGAGGAAAATAGCAAAGTGAGTTCATCTCTCAAAGAGCGATAGCGGTGCTTCCAAATAGGAGAGAATTCACTGCCTTGTGCCATTCTCGCTATAATAACGCAATAAAATTTTCATACTGGGGGCCCCTGCGGAAGATATACCAGGCGCGGGAAATCTGGCGAACAATGTTTTTTTCCCAGGCAGAGTGGAGCCCTAAGGTCCGTACAGGTGGAATGGACTATAATTGTAGTGGAGGAATTGCGGTATATTTCGGCTCAAGACATTTTGCGCGAAATTTCTTTTCTATTAATCAATAAATATTGCATCATCGTCAGGCGCTAATACCTACACAATATGCTGAAACAGTTTTAGGGCCGGGCCTTACGCCTACAACAACCCGAACTTTTTCAAACGCATTCTCTCTCACTCTCCCCCCCCCGCCCCCGATTTTTTGCGCGCTGACCCCTGCTCTCCTAGATAGCATTCTGCTGTAGTTTGCAGCGCTAGGTGCTACAAGGTTGACCTCCACTTTCTGAGAAAGGGCATATAGCGATCGCTGTAAAAGCGTTAAGGCAAGGATGGCAGATTTTTATATGAACAGTCGCTTTGTGAAAATTCTATCATTTAAACAATTATTTCCTCAACATACTTGTAATGTATTGCTTTTTAAGGTGCGTGCAACAATTGAGCGGCAAGCCCTGAAACTCAAATGCCAGTCTCTCCTTTTTCACGTTTTTCTTAATATTTTTCAGATATAATGGGTCCCTTGCTAAACCCAAGATGTAAAGAAGAAAAGTAACGAACCAAATTTTTGGAAGGAAAATTTTGTTACCGGATTTTTTGGGAGCAAAAGGCAAGACTGCGACATAAGAGTTCGCAGCGGAGGGTTCCAGAACGATTTAGGCCACCTGGCGTTTCTTAACGGGCGCCGAAACCTCAGTAAGCGATAGTTTTTCCTATTGGACTGCATCCAAGTGCGACTGCCATTGCCGAGATAGAAGCCGCGTACTCCCGCTCAGTATCTGAACAACACGCAGAATGTTCGAATCATTACACCGGAGCTCAGCAGTTATGTGCCATACAAGACATGCGTTGTTTAGAGTTCGATTAGCGATTAAGGCCAGAGACTCGCCAATGCTGTTCACTGGCAAATGATCTATCTTGCGCTGTGTAGCGATGTAAATTAGTTTCTGTGCGCTTAAGATTTACGTAGTTGACACCTTGGCTGGCGCGCGACAGCGAAGGCACTTAAAAACTCTCCCTCTGTGCTCTAACGTGACACGGTAAGCTTTGTTTTACACGCGGTGGGCAGATGGTTACACAAGAGGGAAGCATCCGCCACGAGATTTATTCACTGTCTTAATCATTAACGGTGCATTGCTATCCACACAAGTATTTATTTTTATTTTTTTATAATTTATTCAGCGTCATGAAACTCGTAGGCTTCGTGCCAGCTGTTCTGGGAACAACCGAGAGCTCGAGACCCTCAGGTGCAATTGCTCGCATATGGTCCGACCGCTTTCCATGCTCTTAAATAACAGAATTTTAATTCATACTGCCTAGGGGGTGCTGAACAGGCATCTCTTTGCGTTAGAAGTGCATGAAATGTGTCGTAGTTATCGGTTTGCAAGGAGCCATATCTCTGTTGATATAAGTGATTTCCTCTGCGGCGACGCGTTGCCGTTGCCATAATGAAGAAATTAGTACTATTCCAGACTGATTTCACGGCTGCCCTTTGGAGCTCTCTGAGATGGATTTTTTAAAGTTTTAGTTTGTATCGGTGACCAACTGTACGACATGGCCAAGTCTGAAGAAAAACAACCTTTCAGAGTTTCCCGATCCTGAAGCTTGTTCAGGGGCCGCTACCCAAATTTCACCGAAGCTGTTGCGAGGTTACTTAGTTTCTGCAGAATGTCGGCCGATATTCGCTTGCCTTTGCTCTTCAGGTGATCATATAGTCTCACGCCTTTTGTCAAGGGGTGTCTAACCTCACAACTCATATTAAAATATCACAGGATGAAGCAGATGAGAGAAAGAGTGAAAAGGAAGGAAAAGAGTACCGTTACAGTTTCCGAAGAGAAAAGTGTCTCTGACGGTTTTAACGTGGATTTATATCATTTATGTTGTGAAAGCCGAAGAAGATAATGATATCTAGAAGATAATGAAAGAAGGCAGCAACAGGAGCCCTGCGGCCCGCGCCATCGCGCCCCGTCATCTTGCAAATGTTGCGCCTCTACTCTATCAGCTCCATTTCTGTTATCTTTTCTATAAACACATCCTGTTCATTTTCATTATTGGACAGTAGGCGACCAACGAGAAAGTGCCTTGGAGTGACCTCCTTGTTATTCTTGATGAAGAAAATTTCCCCACCGATATCGTACGATACCGAGGGATGCAAGTGAGGCTAATCACATCTGCACCCGTTGGCTACACGTTTGTAAACAGGTTTACAACAAGAATGATTAAATAGGTTGGTTAGTTTTCTAACGCTGAGCACCAGAAAACACATCATTGTTCATGTTCTCCAAAACGTAGGAAACAAAGAACTGAACGGAGAGGCCACGTATTGGTGTTCAAGTTTTCTCGTAGATAAATACTCGGCGTTTTTCCCTCGCAAATGGGAAAATTAAGCCTTCGTGCTTTCTTCAGAAAATAGAGCAAAGCAAACAGATGTTTTCAAATGAGCTCCACAATAATGCTGCTAGACTAGCTTATTACATTTAGGAATAAACTAAACCACGGGCTTAATGAGCTTCCAGCGGTTGACGTTGCAGTTACCTACACCTGTGGTCACACGTGAAATTCATTTTCCCGGTTTTTACTTAGAGCTTGTTGAAGCGCATCCTGTTGACTTCTTAAAAGGACATCTTGCTGTTCAAGTTGGTAACTGTACATCTTTGGCGCTCCGTGCCGTCTTTCTGCCTTGTGTTGTGTCTCTTTTCGCCCCTGTAATCAAATGTGTGTGCTGTTGACTTCATCTGCACGCCATTAAATTTTCTCTGCTTGTGCTTAGCCACGAACATTAAACAGCGAAAAAATTGTATAATTACTGGAAACAAAGAAAGAAATTTCTGGCAGGCTCTTATATTTCGATGAGGTATTCAAGCAGGGTACTACAAACGCAGTGAGCTTGCGACGCTTAACGATAAAAGCTGAAGTGCCCTCGCGTGACAAGTCAGTGCTCTTCGCTTTCCATTTACGCGTTCTTGAAAAGCATCTTGTCGAGCACAGCTATTAGGTTCTCGACTTCTATAGCCGGTTTTACAAGCTAATTGGTAAGCTGTCTCCTGTTTGATTTCTATTTGGCACGAATGCGTGATGTTTCTTTAATTTGAAGGGAAAATTCTGAAAGCAGAGGCCTTTGGGTTGGTTAGCGCCGGAAGTTAGACAACACTGGGCTCACGTTTGTTGTTACTTTCGTTCCTAAACGATATGCACTATGTTTGTCGTTCATGAATAAATAGCAGCGCACGTCAAAATGAGATTTCATAGTTAACAGGAAAAAAAAAGAAAATTCGAAAAAAAGCAGTACGCAGGAGAAATAGCAAGGCATTTGCGGCAAAAAAAAAAAATAATCAGAGTGTTGGGCATGGTAATGAGGTTGGCCACAGCATTGGTACTGAATGTGTTTACACCAAAATCAATAATGTTTGTCGAACTGCTAAACTTTTCCGCGGCAAATTATGGCTAAGACCGAAAAAACCGAATAAAGTGAACACTTTATTATTAAAAACATGCCAAACTGTTAAAGAAATTTATTTACTATTTATTTCTAGAAATACGTCTACAACATTTATTTGCGGTTTGTTCGGACGCGTATGAGATTATGGGGGACATCTCCAGTACAAAATAACAAAAATTGTAAATGAAGTATTGTGACTTCAGAAAACGGGAAGTTCTAGGAGACAATCTGAAAATCTTTAGTTACAGTTCAAGAACTTCTCATGCACTGGAAAACAGGTTTCCGCAATACTGTACATTAAAGTATTACATAAAGAAACCTCCTTGAAGAATAAATAAATTTGCACGACACTTGGTTGACCGTTGCAGCCTCACTTTCCGAATGAGGGCGCATAAAAGAAGCGAAAGAGGATTTGTTGCACTGCGTAGCATCGGCGTCACAAAGGGAACGGAAGAGTCCTATGTTCGCAACAGACTCTAGTGTTTCAGCGCTACCTTCGCTCCAAAGTAATATCGATGATTTTACATTGCAAGTTGAATACGCCGAAAATCTCGCATACAATATTACCGGTTTTATTTTCTCCCAGTGCTGGGCGGTATGCAATGCATATATCTAATTTGCAAAAAAAAAGGGAGAAAATCATAAAAAAACCATGCAAGACCGCGCAAAACAGGAACAAAAATGCATGACACAAAACTCACCAATATACGTTTGGCAGGAAGCGCACGCCTTATCTTGCTTCCCCCAAATGCCTCTCGAGTCCACAGAGTCAGAAGTTCGTCCACCACCGCACAGTTTCAGGTCCTTTCGAAGAGCCCACGCATAATTGGAACGAACAAGAACTCCCGCGGTCAAAGCCCACGTGCGAGGTGAAGAATTAACGTAGCATCGGTCACGTCACCCCGTGACTTCCATCAGCAAGAGAGGGCAGCAGTGATGACGGCAGTGTGTCACCACGAACCCTCGGTCCTGTCACGTCCCGTTCGGTGGCGCGGCCGCCTTGCCCGGGGAAGGAGGCAGGCACGTCCGAAGCGTCCGGCGCGCGGGCTTCGACTGATCGGGCCGTTCGTCAGCAGCAGCAGCAGCAGCCGCGCCCCTCCTGTCTCGCGCGGCGCTGTGGAGGGGGTCCGACGCGAACGGCGCGCGCTCCCGCCGCGGACGGGGCGCTTCGGCAGACGGCGGCGCGGCTCTCTTCCGAGCGCGCGCGCAGCTCGAGACCGGCGCACATGTGGAGCGCACCGCAGGAGCTATGCAGAATGTCGGCTCACGGAGCGGACGTCGCACTGTGCAGAGTGCACTTCATGCAAGTGGCATGGAAGTATGAGGAGCGGCCCCAATTTTTTAAAAAGAAATATAATGTGCCATAAGACACCAGGAACGAAGAGAGGGGAATCCAACAGAAAAAGAGATGAGTAACTGCAGTGATGGCGCTAGGATTTTTCTATCTGGTGGCGGGGAGGCAGTGTGTAGGAATCCAAAGTTTTGGTAGACAGGCTGCCTCTATGGCCATTGCTCGTCACAACGACAAATGAATGAAACCAACATATTGCAGCGAAGAGAGGTACACACGCTCGCTTAATTCTCCCCTAAGGGGCCCTAATACGCCTGCATGTTTAGGTAACTGTCTCTTCGTACGTATCTGAAGGTAACCCACAAATAATTTTGCGTGGCCAAGAAAGTTCTTGGTGTTGTCGGTGCCACCTGTTACTTCTTAGAGCGGTCACTGCATAACGGTAGGAATACGTGCCAGCTTAATGCTGAAAATTGCACATTATCTTCAGGTAGAGACTGCCAGTTTTGAACTTGCGACGCCACGTTGACTCCACGAGGAGGGTAAAATACGAGGGTATGGACAGGCAACTTCGGGAAATCTGAGATTGAGGGTATTAGTGCTACCACACTATGAAACAATGAGTTGCTAGTATGTTACTATTAACACTAGGCGAAGCTAAACGCCTCCTCCCCCATATTGACGAAATCGCCGCGAGCCGAGATATACAACTTTATTTTTACGGGGGCCCACGCAGACATCTAGGAGATACACATACCTTGGCAATTTCATGCCGCAGATGGTAACTGTTCATGCCGCATTGCGAACTGTTCAGAGAATTCCGTTTAGTTTAGATTTGCCACAAGGCGTGCACACGACTACAAGGGCTTGAGGACCCACCAGACCACTGAACCCCCCCCCCCCCCCCTCTCCTTTCTGCTTTTATAAATAAAAAAAGGAAATTTTATGTCAGAAAACTACACATCAGCTCACTTCCTCGTGTGACTGGTAGAGAGCCTACGCCACCTCTCTAGTCTGGGTGCTCAGGTCACGAGGAAATTTAGTATTCCTCAGGGCTTCTGCGTGTATTAATCTCCTGTAGTGGGATGGACCCCGCCACTGGTGTGGTCAGCAGGAAAGATAACAAGACAGTTAAGGCAGGCACGCATGTTAACCAGAAGTTAGTATCCGTTTTTTTGTCTTATACTTGTGGGAAAGGGAAGAGAGGATTAGAAGATAAATGAAGCAGAGTGAAAGAGAATACAAATTAGGCGCCCTACCTGCAATACGAATGCAGGTAAATGCACTGGCAACCCGGCTGAGTGCCAGTGTAGCAGCACGTTGGTCATCCTCTGACGGGTAGGTAGCTGGGAAGCGGGAAGGTGCCAATAGGCGATCTTATATTGCAATGCACGAACTATGGTATTTACTCGTGTATGAAACGCACCCCCTAATTCGGCTGGGAAAAATTATCTTTTTTTTTGTCGCGTAATAAACGCCCCTTTTCTTGTAGTGCTTAATCTGCTTTTTATTATAGTGAATACCAGCGGGTGCCTGTTTTGACGGATAAACAGGTGGTCGTCAATTCCGCAAATCGTCATCTGTCGATTGGCCAGACTAGTACTATATATTTCGCTTTACGGGACAAACTGCCAATAGAATGTTCAGCGAGAAAGCTAAGGGCCAACAGAAACCATGCCTGGTCAAAGAGGATTTTTCTTTCTAATCCACGCATGTCCAACATTCCTGGACAAATTGTTTTATTATTGAAAATTGTTAGGTACTTATATGGAAATAATGAAGGTCTTTTCAATATGCGCCAAAATGTTTCTTTTAAAGTCTTTACATTGCTCGCATCTAGAAGTTAAGACTGCCACAGAAAATAAAAGGGGAACACATTTGGCGGTAGCAAAATAATAATAACAAAAAATAATTCGTGCCTGCTGACTGTGGACCTGGGGATATATTAATTATTGTAGTGAAATGTTGCAATATATAAAAATATTTTTCATGAACTCTTTCTCATTCAAAACTGCTTTTGTTCAGGATTGTTAGGTATGTATTAATGACAGTTGCATACTGTTGCGGTCGGTGTTTGTGCTTAATGCTATAATTTGTGCTGTTGTGAACTCTAGTTGTGCTCTCACGGACGCCACTATCGACTACTGCACTCGTTACACTTGCGGGTTTACGGTTTACGATAAAAGCTGTTGGCTCTGCTCTCAGCCACGGGAGCCATCCTGAAGAGTGCGTTTTGCTTTATCTAGAAGGTGAGTCCAACAGTATGTGGTGTTTATTCCACCAGCCTAGGCTTCGCATGAGGTCCTTTTGTGTGTAGGAATATTTTACTTTGTGTGTAATGAGGCCACCCACCAAAATTTCATTTCATTTTTGGGGAAGAAAAATGAAAAATACTGTATAGCAAGCCGTCAGCTCACAAAACATTGATTAAACTGAATAGTCAGCTTTAAACTTCCGCTTGCCATTCTTACTTCCACTAATTTTCACTTGCCTTTAAAAGCTTCGCACACGCGGGAATGGTTGAGATTGCGCGACAGTGAGTGGGATTATGAAACAGACACCGTTTGCCGCTGATGATGGTGGATGCATCCCTCAGCAGTGTTTTTCAATGAATGTCGAGAGAAACACGGCCATCTTAGCTTTTTGTTCTGCCTACGATGCAGCCGACCTGCTTAGTTAGGCTCTCCTAAGAAAACAAAAATTACTAACGGTTCTGGTCACTTTTGTTTACATTGAGTACATCGTGGTCCACGGAGCAGGATTTGCTCTTTGGTGCTCCCGAGAAGCCCCAAAAAACACACTGCAAAATGTACAGCTTTGGGTGTTGTGGAGATTGCGTACTATTCAACAGATGTGAAGTAAGTAAGAAATGATATCACTCTAATCCGCTTGCGCACGCCTTCATTTGCTAAATAACTAGCTTTTTTTGCAAAATTTCCTGCCAGAAGATTCGATACCAGAATGCGGAAGTTATTTTTTGAGTAAACGTATTCCAGTCACACTGGACATTCTGCCGGCCGTGCGGGGCACCAGACATGCATTATTTTGACTACTGGTGCAACGCTATATATTGTCACACTGTTATCCATTTACTGGCGCCGTCGTGCTGTGCGACAGGCCCCGCTGGTCTTTTCGTCTTCCCCTGCCCGAGCGTGGGTTGGCTGAGAGTGCCTGCTGCGCTAGGTGACATTTTGTTTGGTGACATTCGGACTTGGCCGAATAAGCTCTAGCTAACAGTGACTGGCTAATAGTGGGGCAATATTAGGCGTTTTTAGCATACCGGAGACATACTACCGGAGACGTATACCGTTTTACCGGACCCCTCTTGCGCATGCACAGTGGCATTGTTGAAGTGAGGGAGAGCCACTGCGCGTGCGCAGACGGCGGCCGGTAAACCGGTATACGTCTCAGCTAGTACGTCTCCGGTATGCTAAAAACGTCTAACTTTCCATTACTGCCGACAGCGACAGTTCTGAGTAAGGTTCGTATCGGCCTGACACCATGACAGCGCAGTTTTTCTTGGTTATGCCAAGCGTCACGTGATGTGACGACAAAGGAGCTAATCAAGGCGTCTTGATGAACGACAGAATTCGGCAAGTTTCTCATCGTATCCGAAATGTTTCTGCCCAGGAGGGAAAGAATGATGCAATCTTTTCTCCCTTGCATCTTTCTGACAAGCTTTTAAAGTCGCGCCAATCAAAAGCATTCAATATATTTGAACCCTTTCCATTTTCATTTCGTCCATTTTGTTTGAGAGGCAAGAGTTTTTTTACGTCTTTTTTTTTCTCTGACATAATTTTCTGTCCTCTGAATTTGAAGGGAGCTTGACAGCATGAAGCGTGTGCTAAAAATTGGGAAGTTTTCTGTAGCGGGCTTGTTTACATCAGCCGCAGCCACAGCGGCTGAAACATGATTGCTAGTGCCAGGCGTCGCGCTAATGGCAGTCAGTGTGTCACGTTTTTAGGTCGTGATATTGGTGGGTACTTTTTCAGGAACGAAATGTGTAAGTGTTTTTTAGGAGTTTACTAAGTACTTCCGCCGTGTCAAGCGTGTCTTTAAAAAAATATTCTTGCTGCATCGGAGAATATGTCTGAATCGGAATTTTTAACGGTATAAGGGATGTTTCGTTCTTTCTAAACTCGGTAAAGATGACAAAGTCTATATTTTGTTATGACTCTCTATTTAATTCTTTCTGTTGCATTTACGGCTATTGTAAGGCTGCATTTTGACACCAAGGATGTACAGCTGATAGTCCTTGCTATCTGTTAGCTTAGAGCTAAAAGAGTAGCCATCAATGGTGGGAAAAGGTGCTCTAGTCAAGGTGCCTTAGTAATCCGAAACTGCGCGGCCTCAGCGCACCGACAACAGTACTGCAAGGCAATGCTTCTGGAGTCACTTTTGTCTTCAGAGATACCTTGAGCATACAGATCATGCAGAAGCCTCTCAGCGCAGAAAAACGTATTCCAGTGACATATTTCGGTACCCTTCTGTTCATGAATAATTACTTGGCCTGTCTTGCAATGTTAGCCGCCCCGCTACTGAGAGCTAACAAGCAGGATAAATTTCCGGTTCCGGTACCAAAGACGGCTCTGATTATTAGCAAATAGGGTGAAACATCAATCGCCAGTAGAAAATGCTGCAACATGCTAGCGTCCCTGAACTTGCGTTTCCAATTCCTAACAGAAACGATTCAATGAAACATGATTCTAATTCCGTATTCTCTTGTCCGCCGTCTAGCTCTGTCATGTTCCAAATATGCCTTCCGTCCGTGAGTTCAATCGTTAGGAAGTCCGATGTCCTCTCTCATAGAGAAGTATTTAGCAGGCGGCCTCGTTCAACCGAAGGTGTTTGCCGGTGCTACGCGTTTGCTCAGTGTCGTGTTTGACGGGGTCGTGTCATTAAAGATCTATATTCCGAGGTATTGAAGGGTAGCGTAATACGCCTTCACTTTGAACTTGCAGAAAAAAAAATCTTTGCATGTGTGAAAACAAAGACTCGCAAAATAAACAAAAACAAACAGAAAAGGCGAAAACACGTTTGCAAGACGTGCGGCGTTGAAAATGAGCTGACACTTGATGAATTGCAACGAGTTTATGGCCTTTAAGCCATACCAGGACCTTCCCCTTCCTTCCACCCCCCCACACACACACAAACCCTTACACCCTTGACTGAAATTTTATCAAGGGTGAACGCATTATTAATTCGAAAACTGCTCTTGTTTTGCAGCGCACGCAACTCTTGAAATGTTGCATGGGCAGGCAGAATTTTCGCAATTCAGCAAGCGCAGAAACATTAGAATTTCGTGGAAATTGAGCAGCCCTCTACGAGAAGCGTGATTCACGCTTGTCGCTCGCCTGATGATAAGATCGGGCACTAGTATCAGGAAATGAACACTTCGGCGAGTCGGCCGCCAGCCCTCGTAATTATGACACTTGCTCCATGCAGTCCCCAAAACAATGGGCAGATTTATGAAGGCTAGGACTGTCGTCAGGGAGCCTACCGAGAGACTATTGAAAGTGTATGGGAGGAGATATCATGGGGGTATCGTCCCACTTGATGAAGTAGTTTGCTTACAAGAGCTCTTCATGAGTGGCTGGCTTCGACGTTCCGGCCAACCAAGCTATAGCCGCTGTAGGACGGTAGTGAAGGTGCCAGCCAGTCATGATAGTTCACGGTGGCCGTACACTCCGCCCTTCTGAGTTGGTGCCGCTGTTTCAGCAGGGAATCAATCTGAGTCGACCATTATGAGAAGCATTGAGCCACGAGACCTCAAAGCACACTGTGCGCGGTAGCTACAAGACAGCTGGGATTCTCTGGCAGATTTCGCCTAACCGAAAGTTCGTACGTGATTGGTCAGGCGTCGTGGAATAACCTGTGTCATTCTTGACTATTCCGAGCGCCGAGATCGCGGGTGAAAGCGAATATCGAGCGAAATGTACATGAGAAAAGCACGCACATTATCTGTATAGGTCACGTTATGGAGTGTGCACTTACAGACTTATTGTTATGGGTCTCGCAAATGCAAACTCAGCGCTGGTGGTTCACTGCAGCGAACATTTTACGTCATGGTTTGCAAGTTGCTTTGTACTGAATAATGGATACTTCTTCCTTCAGAGCTCCTTTCGGGGTCGCCTTGACATCGGCTTGCCCTAATTTCCTCTCGCCAACCCTAAGCTGAGGCGAGATATTCCCAAGACGTCGGTTTTTGTCAAAATCTTAGTTAAACCAGCAATTTTGTGAAATTTAGCAACACGACAACGCCTCAAGCGAACCACAGAAGTGTTTTCTCGGAAATTGGTCAGCCGCTTTTCTTTCCGTAACGTTTTGTATAATATTTAGACTGTTCTCGGAGCTCGCCAAAGCAGTTAGAGTCTTCTTCGCCTCTTGAGACTAAAAAAATGTCGCTTCAAGAGGCCGACAAGAACGTCGACACGCAATCTCCAACGATACCTGCATCGTCACCTTTTGAGTCCTGTTGCTTGCCGCCAACTAGCTTGTGATTGTTTCTGCCGCCAAGGCAGTGTACCATGAGAGAGAAAGAAGCTCTTTAATGAGAAAAACAGAGAATTTAGCCGGCTTTTAGATGGTGGCATGCTACTCTGCGCGAAGGAGGGAATTGGGAGATAAAGGTATTTCATTATTTCATATGTAACATCATTACTGGCCGAGATAACGTGGTACGCATTTAATGGCTGCATTTTATCTTCTCACCTTTTTATTTCTTTTATTTTACTTTTTACGTGTACGCCTATGGTGCCACCACCACTAATGCAGTCAAATAATTCACTCTTGACGGACAGGATAAAAACAGCCAAACTACTCCTAAGACCAGGAGACGCACTCTTTGCCTGCCTCTCGGTGCTAGACATACGAGGGCTGTCTCATATTGAATTGCCCTTTTGCATCTCCCGGAACGCATAGTACGCCGTATACCATTCGTTGCGCCTGTCAGTACAAGCGGGGACTGTGTCCCTGGTGGCCTGTGTCGGAGGCGTCCATTTTTCGGTTGCCAGCACACTTTATTCCTGTGCATGTCAGTAGCAATGTCGACAGCATCGATAGTGACCTGCAAGGGCAGCGCTAGACGGCGCAGTTCTGGCGGAAGGATGGTGTGAGCTCCGTGGATATTCACCGGCGCTTGTGGCTGTGTGTGGCGAGCAGGCAGCCAACCTACTACTCAGCATACAGACTGAAGGCAACACGTATACTCTCTTCACAGTTTTATGTATTGAACATGTTAACGCTGGTTCACTTGTCCACGAAGGTATACGTCTTTGCCACAATAATTGCTCCACCCGCTTGATTGTGAATGGTTATCCATCTATCACTGTGTCCATCTTTTTGTCTGTCAAACAGAGGTGTTCAAAATTGCCACTTCCGTTCACACTGTACTTAGAGCAGCTATATATCAGCATTCTGGAGAGTACTGGCGTTCGATGTTTCCTTGTCATAGATATCAGCTCGAAGTGTTGGCTTGTGCAGATGATCTGGCGTTACTCTGCGCATACAAGCTTGCTGTGGATGAAGTTCTTCGCTTACCTGACCAGTTTGGTACAGTTCCGGCCTGTGATTTGGATTGTGGAGATTTACACCAGATGAAAATGCTGGCGTGGCATGAACTTGTGTACCGCCCATGTATAAAGGCATCCCATTAAGCGTGTACGGGTGCAATAAAACTATTGGAATGATCGTGTATCGGCTTTAAAGCGCTATGCTCAGATATTTGTCGCACATGGTATGTCAATATTCGACAAGGCTACAGCCTGTAACTTCTTTCTGGCAACAAAAATTTATTATGTTTTGCAGATTATTCACTGCGCCAGAATTTCTATTCACCGCTCCCACAGAGATTTTGCAACTTTTGTTTGGGGTTCTTCCATGGAACCCATATGACATGATTATCTTTCCCAACATGTCAGCGCCGGTTGGATAAAGTTTAGTCTATCTTTATGCGCGGAAGATTGTTGCCTGCTTTATGTTTTTTCGCGACACTTCTCACCCGGTACTTGCAGCGCTTGTGCAAACAAATTTAGTTAATGCTTTGCCCATCCTTATCGTGCCTTCTAACTTCTCTGACAGTCCGGGTCTATGGGAATTTATGCATGAACTACACTTTGCTGTGCGCTTTCTGGAAGTCCGTTTTTCAACAGAGTTCTTAATTTTTAGGTTCGCGAAACTTTTGCACAAATACTTGATTTAGATGCTTTTTTCTTCTGCTTTTTTCCGCTCAATGACGGGACATAACGCATTCACGCGGGTGCGAAAAATGCTACTTTCACCGTGCACTAACATTTTGTTCTACAAGCTACATACGATAACATTTCTCGTGAAGTTTAGATTCAGAGAAAGGAATTTTTTGTGTCATGTGTGAACTGCCGCCGCCGTGATAGTCCTTAAACAACTGAAAATTGCTTCGTCAACTGCAGGGATGCAATTTTGTTGTGGAAACTCTTGCAGCGGACCTTGAAAAAAGGAATTTATTTGACGTCATGCCGTGTGATTTCTTACCTTAGTGCGATACGCTGATGAATCTCTTTATATGTGCTTCTTATTGGACTACGGAACTTATTGAAAACTAGAATAATGAACCGGCACTATGAATCGATTGTCTGGACAAAATCTCATTTTGCCAAATGATTTTTCATCTGAGGGAAGTGTATGAACCGACAGACTTTAAACTGGAGTAGGTCTTTATCTTGGTTGCATGCTCAGCGTCACCTCCCGTCTAGTGTTTTATTGCACTGCTTGTTTTCAGATGTCTTTGATGCCCTTTTCTAAAAAATTCTCTAAATATTTCATGTAAGCAGAACGTAATTTCAATGTAGGAATTTAATTCTATGTTTAAAAGAGAAAGCGGTTTTGTGGCCTATGGGTTGAGTTCTAACCTCGCATTCGAAAGTGTTGGTTTCAATTGGCCGCGCCTTTAAAAGAAACATTGTTTTTCTTTTATACCACAGTGGCACCATCTCGAATTTTTAGGGCTTGTGCTACTGGTCAAGCCGACGCCCGGTTTCAGTGCCGGTGATTCGTACAATGCTTTCGCATTAATAAGAAGAGAGAAGCAAGACAAGAAGCGAGAGCTGAAATGAAGGAAAGAATAGAGAGGCGTTATGTATCTTACCGAATGCTTTAGCCTAGTATAGCAGTTCTTTTTGAATGTCTATTTTCTTGGTATGTCGACTATAGCTCACGTTCTCGAGAAGCCGTGAGCTGCCTCAGCTACGAAGGCAGAGAAAGCCCGGAGGTTATAGTGCGGGAGCGGATTGATAAGAAAACGTTAAAGACAGAGAAAGTAAACATAAGCCATATCCCTAAACTAGGCTTAACAGTTCGAAAGAAAACCAAATGATGTAAATTGCGTTAAAGGTCCAGCGGAGTATTGCGACAGGGGATGAAGTATCTCAATTGTGAACCTCTGAACCTCTGATATCTAACGCTCGTCTGGTTTACGCAAAAGTCAACTTTTCGAAATTTAAACTATCTAGTTCTGAGGCCTAGTTTACGAAAAAAAAGAAAATATGCAGACGTATTTCGATAGGCCTAGCGCTTTAAAAATAAAAAAAAGAGAAAAACGAAATGATTGAGCCCGCTTCCTGTTTTGAAACTTCATTGTACATGCAAGAAGAGGCTTAAGCTGCAGTGGCATATGGCAAGCGTTCTTTTTCTTACAGCGGTAGGGCTGACGTACTTGCCCTTTTTTTCTTTGTTTTATTCTTGCGCATACTTCTTGTGCCGTGGCAGAAGGCGCCTGTAGAATCCGAGCTGTTTTTCATAGCCGCGTGCGTGCCGTTGCCGCGGCACCGCCGTGGGGCGTCACGCGAGACGCCGGCAACGCCGAAGACGATGCTTCCACGAAGAACGACGTTCCCGAGCAACGATCCCCTCGGTGAGCAGGGCGAAGGAAACAGACTGGCAAGGTAAACTGCCTTGCGCTCAGCTTCTCGAAAGCATTGGCGAGTAGCTTGCCTTCTCACGCTGGATTCTCGTCCTTGCCAAAGAGCAGGTGTGACGTCGTACTTTCGCAAACAAAGCACCCCCCCCCCCCCTTCCTTTCGCCTCTCTGGTTCTTCCGGCAACGGGTGACGGGCGTGTAGGAAACCGGCTGAATCGTGTGTGGCTGAAAGGGACACTGGAGAAAATTTATGTAATTATTATTGGAAGTAAAAAATGCATTCCTCGTGTCTTTCATTTTGTTTTGACGTTTGTCCGGCAGCAAAAGGCGCATTTATCGTCGAAAAAATTGCGTTCCAGAATCTTCCCTTCAGACGATTCAATATCGTGACGTCATTAGAAAAAAAGGACGGCTTTCCACCGTGTTGAAGTGACTTGTGGTCTAGTGTAGCCTCTGACATCCACAAAAAAGGCAGTGGCATGAATTTTCGCTGTAAAATCTGTCGAAGGTGGCGCCACCTGCATTTAGTTTTAGGTCTTTTCTAGCTTACAAAAGCTTCGCTTTCTGTGACAATAGTCGCTGTGTGATTAGAATGTAGTACCCTTTCAAAAGAAGTGGTGGTATTTAAGGGTAACAGACTGGATACCAACACGAGGAAAGCGTAGGAGGGGGTTGCAGAAAGTTAGTTGGGCAGACGAGATTGAGAATTCTGCGGGGATTAAGTGGCCGCAGCTCGAATTGGAACGGGTTAATTGGAGTGATATGGCAAAGGTCTTTGTCCTGCAGGGATCTTATCAAAATAGGCCAACTTCAACTAGTCCTCAATGTCACTTAAATTCTGCATTTTAGTCAAATATGAGCCTAGATATCGGGTCGCATTTTAAAACGACCTTGCAAATCAACCTATGGCTCACTTCTACATTCTCAGAGTGTTTGCCATGGCGCGTGAAAGAAACGTGAGACTAGTAATGGATTCTATTCCATCTCCAGTGGGTGGACTAAGCACGAACGCTGGAAAATGGATATTAGAAAAGTGGTTAAATGAGAGTTGTTCGGTGCGACGAGTGTGGACTATTCTGCCACCAGTGCGGAGGCGGCGACGCAACTAATAAAGGAAATACAAGTCTCCGAAGTTTCAAGCGATTTTACAGTGAACACCAAGCGAAAATAAACGTGTTCCACAGGAAAATTCGAAATCACATAATTACCACGATCATGACACATTTGCCAGTTTTAACAATTTATTCACAATAAGGTCTTGCTGAACCACGGCTGCTTTAAAACGGCAAAACAAAATTTCTGCTTTTTCGATTCTGCTGGCAGTCGACAGGAGGACAATTCCTGCGGAACAGAGCCGATCCTTTAACGCTAACATCGGTACAAGGAATTAAAGGTACCTGTACGCTAAGAGCACAGACTTGTAGGATTGATAATAAGTCTTTTTTTTCCTTACTTCGCTAGGAAACATAGCAGCATCCCAAACAGCTGATTTAAACAAGATGGCGAGAGCTGAGGCAGCTGCCGTGGACGGTTCTGCTAGTTTCTGCAAATAAAACTCTCAACTACTTTTCACAATTCGCGCACTGTAAACAAATAATACAGGTCTAACAACTCTCACTCATGAGTGCCACAAAGTGCTCGATGTTGCTAGCCAACAACGTTTACAAGTACGAAGCGTTTCCAAGCGCGGTCAAGCTGCTTGCGGCAGACAACATTCAGCAGAGTATCGTAGCCTTGACACGCACATGCAGAACCTCCATCTCTCGCCCATTCTCCACAAGCCTTTCCCGAGCATGGTTCATCATCGTCTTATATTCAAAAAGAGGCTTGCGAGGTGTCTGCTCGAAACAACTCTTCCGGTTCCAGTGCATCAGATTATGGACGGACGGACGGACGGACGGATGGATGGATGGATGGATGGATGGATGGATGGATGGATGGATGGATGGATGGATGGATGGATGGATGGATGGATGGATGGATGGATGGATGGATGGATGGATGGATGGACGGACGGACGGACGGACGGACGGACGGACGGACGGACGGACGGACGGACGGACGGACGGACGGACGGACGGACGGACGGATGGATGGATGGATGGATGGATGGATGGTCGTGTCCCCTTTGAATTGGGGTGGTGGCTGTCTTTCTTACCTAATGCGCTAAACTAACGATCCTGATACAATAAAGAAGGAGGTCGTAGCCAGCGTTGGGTTTCTCAGTTAAGCAGATCATCCTCGAAGGAAAAAAAAATCATCCGTTATCTCTATTTTATGTGAAACACTATGTTTTAGTTTAGGAACATAAAATTTATCTGTACTCTGCGCAAATCATTATTGCATTTAAAAAAACAATAAAATAAAGGTACGCCAGCTCTATTCAGAACAAGGCAAACAATCATCTCCTTACGGAAGTGTGGTAATGAAAACAACCGACAGCGAAAATCAATAAAAATCTTCAGTGGTTGAAGTGTAGCCATTCACTGTAAAAGTACTGCTTTTGATTAAAATGATCACGTTGATTGAATGAAGCCTTAATTGCAAAGCTAAATTTGTTGGGGAGATGGTAAGAAATGTTGACAGATCAATCGGGCACGTTTTTCTTGTGCAGTGTGCTTAGAGGAATCCTCCAAGCTGCGAGCGGAATTGTGATATGGGAGTAATAACTCGTCAGGAAGCATACAAGCTAAACCACACGACTGCAAAAAAAAAAGCAGTGAAGCTTTCCAAGAGACTTCCTATATTAAGATAATTTAGTTTCTGCGCAAACTCTAGAGATTTTCTTTATTAGCCATTGACTTCGCTTATGCTTATGCTCGCACCTACTCTAAATGTTAAGAGAAAAAGCTAAAGAAACAGAACAGAAACAACCTATCTTGTGTTAAGAGTGCCACTATTGGAGTAAGCTAAGTAGGTAGAAAAAAGCTTCACTTAAGAAAAAAAAATAAGGCACTCAAACACGGAAATCTAAATGGTCGCGTGGTTCAGCGATTTTAGGGGTAAGTGCAAAGGCATCTTAGTTCGTTTCGCAAGTATTTTTTGTGCCTTCGGAAATGAAGAGGTGGGCAGTGTCCTTGCATCAAAACACAGTCCGCAAAGAAGGAAGGACTGAAAAAAAAACATGGTCGTCTATTCCTCGCTGCGTTCTGCTAGCACGAACTTCTTACCAGTACAAAAACCAGCGCATTGAGTATGACACCACTTTTTAAGGCTGCTTAGATTGACAAGCTGAATTTGGTTCACGAAAAAAAAATTAAAACTAGATCACGCACAAGAAAACTTTCCTTTTCCTGCCTCACTGGAATTAGAAATGCGGCGACATGCGAATAAAAAGACACGAAAATATCATGAGCCTACTGTGACCGAATTTATTTTTTGAATGCGAGTCTAAGGCATGTTCTAGTGTGGCTAGCATTTGCTTATTCAGTTACGAGCACATGTGCAAGAACAATCGTATAAGCATTCTTGGGCAAATATGTAGCCGCAGAAACGTTACACTCACTGTGATATTGGTTTACATAGTAGTGTGCTTTGCCCGCAAAGGACCCGATTACGGGTTTTATATGTGAATATAAACTATGGGGGAGTAATTAAAGCGGTTTCAATCTGTTACTAATGCTATTAAAACCCAAAGTGCTCTATCCCTTTTATTGAAAACGCGTGGGTCTATAGAATCCATAAAAGCTAGCGAGCCTTGTTTGAGCGTGCAATGGGCCTCTTTATCTAGAGTATGAATGCCATGAGTCGTCGACTCCTTTGAAGTCAGGCCTGACGAATAAGTTGATTTCACAATGTGACAGATTCTGTCTGCAGTGAGGCGGGAATTCGCTGCGCCCACGAATCTCCTAGCAATGCAGGCGCCTTAGCCAGCGCAGAGGTGTGTCCCTCCCCTCTTATAGCTTTTACTCAGAGCCAGAAACTTTACAAGAGACCGCGCAGCACAAAAAAGAGATTTTTGTCGTTCCATACAAGTCGTCGTCAAAAATTTTCTGAAGCAACGTGGCGTTTCACACTGCGAAACTCCCTTTGCACAAACCCAGCCATGACCCTGCCCCCCCCCCCTCTCTCTCTTTTTCCTTTCTTTCTTTTTTCCTTTCTTTCTTCCTTTCTCTTCCTTCCTTCCTTTCTTTCTTTCTTTCTTTCTTACTTACTTTCTTTCTTTCTTTCTTTCTTTCTTTCTTTCTTTCTTTCTTTCTTTCTTTCTTTCTTTCCTTCTTTCTTTCTTTCTTCCTTTTCTTCTTTTTCTTCCTTCTTCCTTTTCTTTCATCTCTTCTTTCTTTTTCTTTCCTTCTTTCTTTCTTTTTCTTTCTTTCTTTCTTTCTTTCTATCCTTAAGTCCTTCCTTCCTTCTTCCTTCCTTTCTTTCCTTTTCTCTCTCTCTCTCTCTTCCTTTCTTTCTTTCTTCCTTTCCTTCTTTCTTTCTTTCTTTCCTTCTTTCATTCTTTCTTCATTTCTTCCTTTCTTTCTTCTGTTCTTTCTTCTTTGTCTCTTTCTTCTGTTCTTACTCTATGTTCAAGAATTTCTTGCACTCATAGAGAAATACACTAGCTTCTCGGATTTTTATACTGATGGTAGAAAAACGAATGTTTACGTACGAATGTTTACGTTGGAAGCCGCCCCGCCGCGGTGGCTCAGTGGTTAGGGCGCTCGACTACTGAACCGGAGTTCCCGGGTTCGAACCCGACCGCGGCGGCTGCGTTTTTATGGAGGAAAAACGCTAAGGCGCCCGTTTGCTGTGCGATGTCAGTGCACGTTAAAGATCCCCAGGTGGTCGAAATTATTCCGGAGCCCTCCACTACGGCACCTCTTCTTCCTTTCGTCTTTCACTACCTCCTTTATCCCTTCCCTTACGGCGCAGTTCAGGTGTCCAACGGTATATGAGACAGATACTGCGCTATTTCCTTTCCCCAAAACCAATTATTATTATTATTATTGGAAGCCCTATAGTACGAGGGAATCGACAGGACACAGTTCGACTTAAGCAGTGTGCATCTGTTTTCACTGCCAAATGTTATGGCATCTGTGTAGCGGTAGAAAACCGAGAGCCAGGAACAGTAGTTAACGACTTCAAGGTTGCGATCCAAAATGACAACAAAGGTCTGATTTGCTGTGTAGCCGCAGGAGTTATCAAAAAAAGCAAAGGAATACGCGGAGTAGAAATTATTTGGGTCCCTGCAAAAGAAGGAAATGCGGGAAACGGGAAGGCGAACCGATATGCTCGAGCTGTATCAAACCGAGAAGGATCGAGGAGTGTGTCGAAGAACCCCATCAACGTAACTTCCACATGAAGGGAAATGACCTATCACCTCCGTGAGGCGCGGAAAATTTACCCCGCACCTAGCCCGGACCTAACCAGAAAAAGGGCCAGAAACGTATTGAGCCCAAACTAGGAAGTCACGAGTCCCATTCTCCGGTACAAAATTACCAAACAATCAATCGATCCCAACTGCTCACATTGGGATCATATAGACGGACACATCCTATGGTACTGCAAGTAAAATCCACCTCCAAAAGACCTTCTACCGGCTCCCTCAGAGGAGGCCTGGCTACGGCTCCTGAGCGAGAAGCACAAGAACACGCAAACCAAACTAGCTGACGGGATTGGAGAGGTCGCCCTTCATTATGATTGATTGATTTATATGGTTTAACGTTTCAAACCAAACCGACTTAGGCTGTGAGGGACGCCGTAGCGAAGAGCTCCGGAGATTTCGTCTACCTGGGGTTCTTTAACGTGCACTGACATCGCACAGTACACGGACCCCTAGGATTTCGTCTCCATAAAAATTCGTCCGCCGCGGCCGGAATCGAACCCACGTCTTTTGGGTTACCAGCCGAATGCCATAACCACTGAGCCACCGGGGGTCGCCCTTCGTTAGAGGGCCACCCCTCACCCACTCATCCTTTAGAACAAGTAAGTTTTTCCAAGCCAAGCCTTGAAAATGTTCTCATCTACACGCATTTATTTAGCAAATTCGCAGCTCTTCACTGTAGAAGTGCAATCATTCCGCTAATGGGTGACATCAGACACAACACAGTAACCGCCACAGCTCAAAGACAAATTATAAAATTCTGCTGGGTTCCGAGCCTTGTCGGAGAAAAAGGCAACGAGAAAGCAGATTTATGCGTTTGCCAATCTCGTGGCAATTAAATAAAACAATTAAATATGCCCTTTTAAGATTGCATAAGCTTAGTACAACGGAAAGTAAGAAAAAATGGCAGTCGGCTCGCAACAACGAAGTGAATAATAAACTACACTTGATAAAGCCGGTTTTATGTGAACTGAAGCCATGTGTGCACCAGGACGTTTCAAGGAAGTGATTCTCCGCTGTCTTCGAAGAGGCCTCGTACACCTTACACACAATTTCCTGCTAACGAAAAGCACAAAGTTGATTGCGAAGAATGTGGCAATAAATATGCAGCTAATCACAATTTATTGTCTTGCACGAAACTGGAAAAATTAAGAAAAAGTACCTCATTCAATTTCATAACGAATGCATTCCTCTTCATCCAACACTGCTCTCAGGTCATCACTAAGGTGGCAGTCTGGGCATGTTCGTGATTCATGATGGATATGTACATGTTTCTTTCTTTCTTTCTTTCTTTCTTTCTTTCTTTCTTTCTTTCTTTCTTTCTTTCTTTCTTTCTTTCTTTCTTTCTTTCTTTCTTTCTTTCTTTCTTTCTTTTTTTCTTTCAGTATTCCTTTCTTTCTTTCTTGTTTCTTTCTTTCTGTATTCCTTTCTTTCTTTCTTTTTGTTTCCTTCTTTCTTTCTTTCTTTCTTTCTTTCTTTCTTCTTTCTTTCTTTCTTTCTTTCTTCCTTTCTTTCTTCTTGTCTTTTTTTCTGTCTTTCTTTCATTCTCTCTCTCTCTCTCTCTTTCTTTCTTTCTTTCTTTTTCCTCCTTCCTTCCTTCCTTCCTTCCTTCCTTCCTTCCTTCCTTCCTTCCTTCCTTCCTTCCTTCCTTCCTTCCTTCCTTCCTTCATTCCTTCTTTCTTTCTTTCTTCCTTTCTTTCTTTCCTTCTTTCTTTCTTTATTTCTTCCTTTGCTCCTTTCTCCCTTCCTTTCATTCTCTCTTCCTTTCTTTCTTGCTTTATTTCTTTCCTTCTTTCTTTCTCCCTTTCTCTCTTTCTTTTTTTCACCTAACAACTCGCGGTTACTGAAGAGCTTTAGCATTGCGTCAGCAGGAATTTACTACCGCGATACACTTTCGCGAGACGCCGTAAGCACGTTCCCCCTAATGATTAGGCTCGGATTTTCACCTGTCGCTTCGCAGGCGCGATTGGCTCCTCGCGTAAATGGCGTACTTGTTACGCCATTCAAAGGGCTCTACCAAGCCCAGTGAATGACGCCATCCGGGATCACTGTTCATTGCTACCTTGTTGTCCTATAGCATGCAGTGGCTATTGTTATTGTAGGCCAGCCTCGTGATTAAGTCACCTTTCTGATCCGAACGCCCTTGTTGGATTGGCTCTCTGCAGTCGATTATGTCCGGCCCCGCGTCGATGTCAAGAGAGCGAAAAAAGCGAATTTTCAAAAGGCGGCGTATGAAACACCAACAAACTGGTAGTATTCAGCCTTCGCAGGCATCATGTCCAGCTGTTCGCGGCACGTGTTGCAAAGTTTCCTTTTTCTTCTTTTGTAGTTAAAAAAATGCTGGAAGTGTAAACACCTGCAGCACTTTTGCGACATTTTTTTTTCATCCTGGAGCTAAATTTAAGAACATAGCACGCGCAGCTTTAGCAGGCTTGTCTCGCCTAAAAACGCCCCATTCCCGAGGCTAACTACTTCTTGGTACTCGCCCCTTCTCACGGGTTAAAGCGTGGCGCTAGTCGAGGGACGTAATGGTTTCGTAGACCTCTTAACAGAGCTCTTTTCGGGGAACTTTCGGCACCAAGCGCAGGAACTCAGCGGGTGGCGAATGCTGCAGCGTCTGTCATCTGGATTTAGAAAGGCATTGTGTTGGCGCCAGGCTGCATTCAAGCAGCAGTTGAAATAAGGGCAGGCGTATGTCTTGGGGGATTGTCTCTGCACTCGACGTCTGGACTCACGCTGTTTGTTGAGAGTTCAGTGAAAAGCGATGCTTTCAGGGGTTTGTGCGTGGTCTTTTGAGAATAACGAATGAAAAAAGCCCAAGCTCTGTCAGACGTACTGAAAAGTGAAGTCAGTAGTAAAAACACCGGCAGCTGAAAGCGACGCTACTTCGAAGGGTCAATATTTAGCTGTTTTATACCAAGGTAAGGAACATAAAAAACGAAAAAAAAATAGAACGCCGTAGGCAGCAAAACAGTGACTAAGAAAATGAAGTCGGTTGGTTAAATGCCGCTGCTGGGAACTTATCGCCATGTCAGTAGGCGAGTAGAAAAAAAAGAAACTTTCGGTATGATGACCTTAAACCTTAAAGGTATGAGGAGATAGCGTTAGAGTCTCCCTACGGACGCTTGGGTGTCCCCTGCCATAGCACTGCGCAGGCAGCCACACGCTTGTTGACGTCACCTTCTTCATTACACATCATCGTTCATATTGAGTGTTGACCCTGATTAGTGACCCTAATTAACTGAGCCTTCCTTTAATGTAATTCGCCTGCTGCGTCGTAGGGGGTGCTCGTACAAGGTATCCGCTTATCTTACGGAGCACACGTTCATATGTGGTGTAGAGGTAGGGTTCCCGGTCGCGAATCCGAAAGACAGATGTTCGATTCCACTTGATCGTCTTTTTTTTCTTTTCAGTGGAACTGGTTTTGTGGAACTCGCTCAGTAGAATTGTAAAGTCAGTCTTTCGCCACTGCGTTTCGCTGGGCGTTCCCTCTTTATATTCGTCCCTGGACGTGGATTCACTTTCTCCCCCCTCTTAATTCCTCCCCACTCGGTTTCGCCGGCGCGCCGCGCCGCCGGCAGCTGCCACGGTGGCCACGGCGCCGCCACGCTGAAGGCTCGAAATGCTAGCGTAAAGTAGGCGCGCACACCAGCTGCAAGCTCTGACGTCACTCCGCGCATGCGCTCAACTGATGAGGCGCGCGGTACGCACACCTGCTGCGGGCTATGACGTCACGCCGCGTATGCCCACAGCTGGCGGAGCGGTGGTGCCACGGCTCAGCGCGCAGCCACGCTGACCTCGCGAAGTTGGTGGCGTAGTGTAGCTATCGCTACAAAAGGTATGTTGTTGCTTTATCTAGCGGCCTAAATTGTTGCGGAAAAAAATAGGATTAACTGTGCAGTCAAAAGGCTGCGTAACAGGATCAAAACACGCGCTAATATCGAGAGGAAGAACACATCGACACTGCATTGTGTTCCGCACGAAAACACACAGAAGTAAATGCTTAGTCGTTAATATGAGGTTTAATAAAATAGAGAAAAAAATAGGTACCTCCTAAGAGTTTTTATCAGATTCATTGGATAAAATTAAACGAGAAGTTGCCACAGAGAACTAACTGGATCTCCCAGAACAGAATGTTGTCATGATTACTGCAAAGACAATAAAGTGAAATAAGAATGAAATGCGCCATAAGTCATAGTCATGTACAGTAGCAAAGAAAAATCTCGCAGCCAAAATGAAGTTCGAACCTTTTGTTACCTTTCTTCGCAACTGCAGCAAAAATAAAGTTGGTCGAAAAAGTTAAATAATGTTGCTCGACAAAGTTAAAATCTCATGCTGCAACTTCAAATGGCCGTTATGAGTTGACATAGTAGTATATCGTACTAATATTAAACAAAAGTACCTGACGAGCAAATAGAGCAAAAGGATTTTTAGTACCGTAAAACGGTCACAGCTTACATTTTGGGATTTAGTATCTGCGAGGGTCTAGAAGAACTGCCGCAAGCGGCAGCTGCAGGAAGTAGAAAATACTAACCCTTAGCAGATTGCGTTCACGTGTACATTCGGGCAACAGAAAGAGTTACTACCTAATATGCTCTGTTTCATCCATCCTCCATCCTGTCTTTTTTTTTGTGTGGGGGGGGGGGGGGGTAGGGGGGGACGGAACATGTATGCCCTGCATTGCATGGTTTCGATGTCATCATGGTCTCACCGAAAAACACGCAATCCCAATCTTTCTGCCACCTTCTGTTATCAGGCTTTCAACATTGAACAAATTAATCGCTTCGGTAATACTTCATTAATAGTCTCGTTTAGTTGAAGCAACGGCGAATAGCCCATTGAAATTTGTATTAGAGATTTGTACTAATGTGCCACATGGAATTGTTCCAGAGACCCGCAGCATACAGCTTTGTTTGATATCTTTGGGCTTCCATCGGCACCGTTTTAGCTGCGTAAGAATATACCTTTTGGAACGTTTCGGGATGATCTAGGGCTCAATAAAGGAAAATTTACTCATATATATGAATCTAGAATATTATTATCATAAAGTTAACCGGTTGTATAATATGGGAGCTTTTTTAGGATTGACGAAGACCATAGTAGGGCACCTTTGATTTATTTTTTCTTCTTCTGAAAACAATAAGAAAGCAATATATATAAGGAAATGAATTTGCAGAAATTTCATTTCAAACGCACGATACCACTGTCGCTAGTGAAGTGTAAGAAATATGCGTGTAATGAACAAATATGCGAGTAACAAATATGCGAGTAGTGAAGTGTAACAAATATAAAAAAGCCCAAAGACTAAGAAACAGACAAACCTCATGGCCACGTACGAGTTTTACTACTGAGGCAATGATTATTGACAAAATTAAGAATTAAGGAAACATTGCGCATGTTATAGGTTTTATGCTGTAACAGTGACACTGGGACGGGAGAGTTGTGCCGAATCTAAGGAATTCATAAACGAAGTCATCTGGCAGGCAGCGGAAAACGGCGGAAATAATTAAATTATCATCAATTAGAACGACAACAAGGGCCGCGAAGTAACTGAGAACATGCAATAGGAAGAAAGTGTGAATTTGTTGCCAAAGATAAACATTTTCTTCATCAAGGAAAGCAAATGAAATCGCTAATTGGTCAGGGTCATCTCTCGCAGTCTTCGTCGGGCACAAGAAATTGAGAAGGCAAAGTGCTGTCTCTATTACTACGAATCAGTGCCGAGGGAATCACGCAAGGCAAGAGAGAAAAAAAACCGTAACTGAAAGGCACATTTCAGCTGTTCGAGTGTTGAGCTTTTAGCAGCGGGTGTACGGCCGAAAAGAACGGGCAAGAACACGTAGATTTTATCTTGGATGTTATTATTCTAACCATTCCTGTGAGCACTTATTTCAGCCAGCAGAAAACCTGAATTACGGGAGCCCACAGACTGTAAAGCCTTCATCCCTTGCAGCAACTATTACTGATAATTAAGAACACAAAAATGGTGAAGTTTGCTTAGACGGTCGTCATAGTCACCATGTCCGCAGCGAAGCACGCTTTAGGCAAACGTTCGGAGCAATTCTTTTAGGAGCATGTTGAGAAATATTTGTGGTAATATAATGTTGTAAACTTGACAATACAAGACTTTTGTGACTGAAATGAGCCTGAATAAAGTTTCCTGAAAGATTATTAGCTAACAAATGTCAAAATATTGTGATCCCTACGAAATATAACTCACACAAGTAAAGGGCATGATTTCATCTAATATCGCTTGTAATCGTTCCTGCAATGAAGAATCCGGGTAACATAGTGTAATGGGCCTGATAATGAGCAATTCTGTAGGAGCCCTGAAGTGAAAGACAGCTGTGGGCTAATTCAACCCGAATGTGGTTGAAAAAGGCAGTACGCGAAATATGTAGTGAAATTTTTCGTTCAAGTTAACCTGACCGTACTATTTCATTACTGATGCGCAAAGCCAAAACAACGAGTCGAAATACTTTAACAAATTTGAATCATAATGCTTTAATGTCGAACCTTCTCTACTCCAGAACCACGCCTAAAAACTGGAACCATCTTTACTTTGCAACTGAAGCAGGAAGCTGCGAGAAAGCAGGGCACCATTGGTAAGTGTCACTCCTGTGGAAATCGAGGAGAAAAACAAGTTCACAGCAGAAAGATGGAAAGTTAGAAAACATGGAGCGAAAATGGCCTCAAAATTAGAAAGGCCACGGGTTACGGTGGCAACTGTGCCTCGAATGTCATCGTTTTTGAGAAGGGCACAATCATATATATATATATATATATATATGTATGATCCGTCGTATCAGGAGAATGGCCAGTTAACGGCTCTCTGCTTTTCTTACTGTTCTAGCGAACCGTTCCGAGCCTGTATTTTATTACTTCACCTTCTATATGCTGTGCCGCAATCGCCAGAAAGCTGCTTCGTTCTTTTTTCGTTAGTGTTGTGCATGTCTATTGCTTCATTGTTTCAACTTGTTTCTGCTTTTGGCTGTCCCTTGTACTTACACGTTCGAGTAACCCTAAGATGGAACGGCTTTTCATCGAGGATTGCTGGAAGACAAGGTTTCAGCGACTGCGGCCTACTTCATACAATATTCAACGAGCCCCTCGCTTTCAACAGAGATTTCTCCACGGGTCTCCGAACGTCGTTTGTACGTGCAGTCGCTCACGCTCTCGCCATTGCCTGACCCGAGAAAGAGATTGCGCATTTATTTTCATCTGGAGATTCCGGGGCCAACATCTTCACAATCGGATCTGCCGAGAACCCGTGGATCGGGGAAAATTTACACTGTATCGAATACTTCGCTTGCGCTCAGCAAGTGTGTGGATCAGTCACGAAAAGCAGCCTAGACAGACAGACAGACAGACAGACAGACAGACAGACAGACAGACAGACAGACAGACAGACAGACAGACAGACAGACAGACAGACAGACAGATAGACAGATAGACAGATAGACAGATAGATAGATAGATAGATAGATAGATAGATAGATAGATAGATAGATAGATAGATAGATAGATAGATAGATAGATAGATAGATAGATAGATAGATAGATAGATAGATAGATAGATAGATAGATAGATAGATAGATAGATAGATAGATAGATAGATAGATAGATAGATAGATAGATAGATAGATAGATAGATAGATAGATAGATAGATAGATAGATAGATAGATAGATAGATAGATAGATAGATAGATAGATAGATAGATAGATAGATAGATAGATAGATAGATAGATAGATAGATAGATAGATAGATAGATAGATAGATAGATAGATAGATAGATAGATAGATAGATAGATAGATAGATAGATAGATAGATAGATAGATAGATAGATAGATAGATAGATAGATAGATAGATAGATAGATAGATAGATAGATAGATAGATAGATAGATAGATAGATAGATAGATAGATAGATAGATAGATAGATAGATAGATAGATAGATAGATAGATAGATAGATAGATAGATAGATAGATAGATAGATAGATAGATAGATAGATAGATAGATAGATAGATAGATAGATAGATAGATAGATAAAGGAGAGTGGGGAAAGGAGAGGATACGCTCTTTCCTGAATAAACCCTGTTGAAAGTGTAGCGCTCGCCCTGTTCCCTTACTCGTCCGTGTTGCCAGTTTGCCCTCTTATGTCTTTCACGAATATGCACCAACAAGCCCAGTTGCAAGTACTTCTTATTTAAAACAAGAATGCTTCCGGTTGGCTACCCTGCACTTGAGAAGGGAATTAGGGGATTAAAAAGGAAAAATAGAAGAAACGGGAAACACAGTCACAATCTGTCAATCAAGGCAGTTTTTCGTAAAAAACAAAACAGAACCTTGAAAGCCTTAATGGCAGCCCACTGTTGTGGCCACGGACCGAGGATCTTGTCATCTCTGAGAGGGCGAGGATCAAGGCGGTCCAGAGCACAACGCACCTTACGTCTTTCGTTCACAATGACAGGGCACTCACACAGGAGATGACGGATTGTCTCATCGCAGACACAGCTTTCACCAGAAGGGCTGCCGGCCATCCCGACCCGGTAAGCATATCGATTAGTGAAGGCCCTGTACAGTAGTGCGAATAATGTACTCCACGAAGATGAGCAGAAAGATGAAATAATAAATTAACCTCAGTGACGGCTCCTGTGAGGTCTAATCATGTTGCGTACACGTACTAACAAATGCTACTTTATGAGTACAAGTCCGCTGGCAGATGACGAACCAAGCAAGACAAAAGTCAGAAGGACGGCAACAAGAACCGGCGTCGCAGCGCGTCTTAGTGAAAAATGGTGTGCAGAAACGTGTAGAGACGCATCGAGCAAAGCTTACAGGCGCGTGAGCCTCCAAGAATGTGGGCGCCACTCTCTTTTTCTTGAGGCATCCTACTTTCGACGCCTATTGGTCTTGCGCAACTGATCCGCTCAGAGTTTTTCTTAGACTCGAGCGCAGCCAGTTCAGGGTAGGAAGCGATCTTGTTCAATGCGAACCGTTTTTAGGCGGGTATCTCGCTGCATCCTCTTCGATGCGTGAGGCGGTAAAAACAGTTGGAAGCCGGTATCGGGCTGCGTTCCCACAGGACTTCGGTTACGTGACAACATAAGAGAGCCGGATGATGCGGCTGTCGTCGCTTCTTTTGAGGCAAGCGCCAACTTTCGCCCCTTTTGGCAGAATGCTTGGCCGGTTGCTAGGCGGTTCAGTACGGCCTTAGGAGTCAAATGAGTAGCCGTAATTGGTCACCCGAAGTACTATTCAGCTCCGGGTGAAACATGCAGCACTCAGTTTGTTGTGTTGGTACTCTCTTAACTGTGTAATGATCGACTAGTACGATACTAAATAACAGAAGTGATGACGTGTTTAGTTTCTGTTCGCAAAACAATCGGCAATTTTAACTGCATTGAACGAACAGAGCCTCTCTACACGTTATTCAAAGGAAAGTCTAAGTGTCAGCTCCTGAAGATGCAGGAGGTCCCCTGTGGGACCACTCACAGCTGAAAATACTTTCACCGCCTAAACGACCGATAACTTCAAAGACAGTACTGGTACACGAGCTCCTAATAGAAAGACATTGAAGTTTGCTTTTGATTTAGTGAATGTGTCTGGACATGTAGGGTATTTTTAGTTTTCCTTACCGCCAGAAATCAGCGTAGACTAGCAATTGTAAATGTAGACTTAAAATGTCAATTTTAATCAATGTACCAGTTGTGCATATTTTTAGTGCAGTGGCCACTTATGACGAATGGCTCGAATTTTATTTCCTTTTATGCAATTTTCTTCATCTTGGTATTAGAGGGCACACGGGAGGCGTAGAAAAGTTATGCGCGAGGGAGGAAAACGCTGTAGTTGCCCGCAATATTTTTACGTTTTTTTTTATCGCGGTGGTGCAATCATTTGCTAATACTGCTTGTGGCTGCAACAGTACTATTAGTAATTTAGCTACAGGCGTTGAAGCTTGAATGTTTTGAGCACACACGGAGATGCGTGAGCTTTCTAACGCAAATGCGAGTTTTACAAAGAGAAGCATGTGGATCAACGAATCTCGTGGTTTGTTTAGAATCCGTCACATAGATTAGAGTGAATGTGCGCCCAAAAAAACGGTGGTCATTTCATGCTCTCGTATAACCGTTCCACTGCCTGGCCGATTCGTTCACACGTCAGCTCATCCTCGCGTGTTCTCTCCAAACAAATTTTCACTTAGTCTTAGTAAAAGCTTCCATTTTGACGAAGCTAAGAAATCATCTTGAAAAATATTTCTCCTCCCCTCTAACAGCACCCACCCACGAGAGGATATCAGTTCTGTGCACATACATCATTACAGAACCGGACGGCGTTAATGACATTGTATTGTTAATTATTAAATGTCGGCCTTTCCGCAATTGATTACTAAAAAAGCCACACACCCACACCGCTGTAAAGTGCCACAAGCTAGAAAAATAAACAAGTATTCTCTCTTGTGCTTATGCTGCTTTGTTTTTGTTGTCTTCGAATACCCAGAGAACAATGAACAGAAAGCTGCTTTTAAGATTCATGCATAAATGATCTGCGTTTGGCCGCCAAGTCCCACTTCAGCTATATAAAATGATTTCGAACATTAGATGGGGTGGTATCGTGTCACTCAGCGCAGAGAATGTACGGAACCCTCTTAATAAAGAAACTTTTCTGTACGAAAGCAAAGTAAAGCTTTCAAATAATTATTCTTCGATCAACAAGCTTCCGAAGGGAACTGATGATTTTTTATTGGCGGTACGAGATTACCGTCCGAGTACGTTTGCGATCAAACTTGTCTGAATTTTTTGTATGTGAAATTTACGTTCAAGACATTCTGACATTATGGACATAAATGAAGACCTACCAAAGATTTGGGCACGTTTGCAATCAAAACTTTTCTGAAGAAAATTGCACTGGATGACAGATATCTAAATGCTTAGGAAGAGATGCTGAAAATATGTGATGAAGGTAAATATAGTGTATTATGCTGCGCAGAAACATTTCGTAACGCGAAATCCCTGAATGCTTACGTTTAGATCAGAACAGTCTACACAGAACTCTTTATGGGCAAAATACTGCTTGGACGCCCTTTCCAGGTCTAATTCAGTCTTGGCATTAGGCAACATATCAGCGTACGGAGAAATTATTTTATCAGAACCATTTTCTTTCAACTCAAGTTTCAACTAAAGAACTCCTGAATATTGAGGAAAGCATTTCTATTCTGTAGAGTTATCATTTTTTGGCCTTAGCCGCCGAAAACAAAAAAGAATTTCCAGCCAGTCAGCCTCTTACATGCAGTGTGCGTGTGCTCGAGACAGAGTGCTAGAAAGCTCTATATCGAAAATGCATAGATTTAGCTCTCTTATATACCTCTCAAAACACTTCAAAAACAAAAGGAAAGCTTTTTTAAAGAGACCCCCAAACGGCATTGCGCGTCGGCAGGACAGATTTTTTTTCTTCTTTTCTGAGATATAGTCCTTCTTTTATGCCCTAATAGTTCGCCGGACGGTTCACACAGCCTGGATACAAAACTCGTGATACGCACTCATTAAGTGGTCCACCAGGTGCTTGATTATTGCTCACTGGTAGAGGCAATCATGAGGGAATCGAACGAAACATGCAAAGCAAAACTTCCAGCAACATGAAGAAGTGAGCAGAAAAGGTTGTTTCAGAGCCCTTTTCAGCTCCACTCCACTTTTGACACTACACTCAGCTGAAGCGTTTTCAAAGACGCCGCTCCGTGCGATGTCTGTGCCGACCCGTTAGCCCAGTGGTGTATATTTGGCTGCGGTACCGGTTTTCTAGGCGTGAGTCGATCCCTTTGCAAAGCAGCTTAAGCAAGGTTCCACCCCCCCCCCCCCCCACCTTCCCCACATTTCCCCATATTCTTACTTGCTCCTCTTGTGAGGAAAAACAAACAAGGTCTGCCTCTCCCGCTTCCATGGAGCTCAACGGCTCATTCTGCACCGGGCTGGCATTAGGAGCGCGGTTCGCTGAAAGCAATTTATTCTTCTATAGCACCGTCTGGCTTATCTTTGGTCGTCCGTTCATCTGCGGGCGCAGCGATTTCGTGGTTCCAAGTTAAATTCTCGAACACCATTGCTTCGAGGCAGTGGAATTAAGCTCGCTCAAGCGCCGTCACGAAGGATTCTGAGAAGGAATCGTTTAAGAGAGCTCTCATTTTTTTGTCTCTTGGTTCACATGCGGAAGTCGAAACCTGGTTTCTTAGGGGCCTGAAACGAATGTCAATCTGCTGTCAACTTGAACCGCGATGAGAGAACTCTGGAATCACCCGCATGCGCGGATGCTGACTGAAAGAGTGTCGTTGAAGAATGTTTTCAATTCAGTTCCTTGCTGAGGTAAACAGCAAAAAAGGAGCTCAGTTTGGTGCCCGGGTTTAAAGGTTACCGAAGGTTGGAACAGTTGCGTGGGAAAAAAATTCCAAACAGACGGTTAAGTAAGGAAGACTTGTTCAAGCCTTGAGCTCACTACTGGCTTCAATGCGGGAGGCATTTAAAGGAGACAGGAGTGTCGTCGTCAGTTGCGTAATGACACTTGGAGTCACTGCAATGAAAATATTAACATCAAAACAAAGCGAAGAAACAAGCGGCAAGAAGAAGAAAGAAAAAAAGCAGGAAGCATTCTGTACAAATATTAATACTAAAGAGAAGAGATACAAACGAGAAAGGCTAGCCGCGCACTTTTGCGCGAAGCCTTGTTTCTTCTCAACCTCTATCAGAGGATTTAACAACCGAGACGCCCCTCCCTTCCCCCTTCCACCTTTTTGTCTTTTTCTTTTCTTATCCGTTTTAACAAACACTGATGGGTAAAGCTGCACACGACAGAAGTAGCAACGAAGTCCAACTCGGAGTCAATAAACGCCAAGAAAAGGCAGTTGGAACAGTGGAAATTGAAAACTGGTCTTTGACGAAAGGAAATGGCACAGTATCTTTCTCACATACCTCGGCGGACACCCGAACCGTGCAGTGAGGGAAGGAAGTAAGGTGGGAGTGAAAGAAGAAAGAAAGAGGTGCCGTAGTGGAGGGCTCCGGAATAATTTCGACCACCTAGGGATCTTTAACGTGCACTGACGTCACACAGCACACGCGCGCCTTAGCGTTTCGCCTCGGTTTTGCTTTTAGTCGCTGCCCAAGACATCGACTTATTCATAGATCCTTTGTTTTCTTACGCTATTTGAAATCCTTCTTATGAACAGTGCTGAGTGGTGTGGTGGTAGTATCACAAAATTATTGGCACCTTATATGGTGGTGATTTCTGTGCAGTCGCAAAGAGTCCCTGGTGTTTTATTTTCGGGCACGACTACCTGGGCTTGGTTCTTCATTATTGAGGCCTACTGTTGACTATTGTGCGATGATATTTCAGCGCACGTTAAGCACCCTCAATGCATGGAAATTAATTCGAATTTATGTAAAGAGAAACGAACCTTTGGCGCACAAAGAGCTCATTAGGTTTTACATTATCCCCCAAGGCCACCAGCTAACTCAGCTTTGTATATTAGGCGCACCACATATGTGGACAGAACGCTTTGAACTGGCGTTCTGCGTCATGTAACCTGATCTCTGTGTTGCACTCATTAGCAAAGTACGCTATGCTCTCTGTGAATAGATGATTGCTATTTACGCTCACAACAAAACACGTAATGAATGAATGAATTCTCAAACATATATTCGAAAGTAAGTATTAGGCACAACATCCCAAGCTAACCATCTGAAGGTGATCGTGCTGGGGGAAAAAAAAAACCGTATGTTAGTGAGCCAGTGGTGCACATGACGCACATACGAATGAAATGTTTATTAGGCAGTTAAACTCATTCTTCTTCGCATTTTGCATGTCGTTATTCTTATTCTAAATGTTAAAGTTTTGAAACCAGTATTATAACCATCTTAAATTGTGTTTTCATGGACATTCTTAGCAATCACAGTATAATTAAAGAGAAAGAAGAAAATGGATGATTGCTTTCTTTTGTTCAATGAATTGCGGTTCGGAGTGATTTTCGTCTCGTGTCATGACTTCATTTGTACAAGAAAAAAAGTCTTTTTATTGAGTGTCTCAAAGCACTCTTAATTCTTGGCGCATGCATTTCATAGGTCTATGAATAACACATCGGGGCAAGTGTTAAATGGTGTCGCAAGACACATTTGCAAGTTTTCTAAAGTAAGTCCTCAAGTAAAATTTTTACAACGCCTAATAAATTCACAATTTTTCTTTTTATGATGCCTCTGAAGCGCATTTTTTTGTCTATATCGCATCAGTAGTGAAATGTTACTTGCAAAATATATATTTAAATGTGGTATAGGTGCGCATACTCGCAAGCTAGATTATTTTTGTGAACGTGCATTAACTCTAAAGTCACAATGGAAGCAATTCTAACCACTTTGGCTGCATGCACAAAGAAGAGGTGCAAAAAAACGCATTAAACTGCAGCGTTAGACAATTTTCAACGTTGTATTTGTATTTACTATGTTTAATATGAAAGAAAATTGTGCCAAGAGAACGGTGCTTCGTATTTGCGCTATCATCACTCTAAATTCGACTTATTTGGGCCGGATTGCCCTGGCTTCGATATACGGTCGCACAAACTTCCACACCCCAACAGATGGTGTCATAGTGTCATAGCCCAGATTCTTGAAATAAATATAACATGTGTCTCGGTAAGAAAAAAAATGTTTGTGTATGACTGGGTTTTTCATGAGGCATAGCTGCGCCATCTAAATAAAAAGATGATTATTTATCTTCGATGCTTTCACTTGCTTGAGACTTGCTGCTCTGGCTCCTAGCAACGCTTCAAGCGAAGTGGAGCGTAAATCTCCATATGGAATGCCTCTTACTACGTGGCGTCACTTTCGCCACCGTGCAGTTGCAACGCGCGTTTCCATAATAATTAGTGCTGGGTAGTGGTGAAAATTCCTCCACTCCGCCTGTTTCCGTGACTGTTGCTAACGTAGGAAGTGTGATGAATAAACGGGAAGAGCTAAATTGTACTGCACTTTCAGCTAAGACAAATATTAAAGTATAAACACAAGAACTTCTCAGCGAGAACGTCAGATGCCGAAAATTTTCAAGGCAACGAAAGTTATGAAGTATACTGTTACGACGGAGAAAGTCGACTGGGTGGCGGATCGTTGATACATTTGTCACAAAAGATTACATCACTCCGTATAGATATTACATCCTATTCGGAAACTGTCTGGGCCAGAGCTACTGTTATGAAATCAATATTTGTACTTGGTGTCTGCTGTAGGCCACCGAACGCTGCACATGATTTTATTGACAATTTGCATGAAATTCTGAACGGCCTTGTTTCCCACTATCCTTCTTGTCGAATAAACTTACCAGCAGACTCACACTAACTTTCCAAATGTTAGTGGGTACGGCAATTTCCCTGTGGTTAAAGGTGATTCATTGCAAGCTTAAATTTTCAGTACCTTTGCGCGTGTTTCAATTGCGCACCGCTGGTTGCACATACTACCAGGCATACTGCAGAATCTTCCTGCACGTTAGACTTGATTTTGTGTGCGAACCCACAAATTACTTTGGCAGTTTCATAGTTGTTTCATTACGCCATTAGTTATAGTTACATCATGACCTTATAGTTTGCTGTCCATATGACGCAGCTCAAAGCAAGGAAACTCTTTACTAAAGCAAAGCCAACTCTCACATTTCAATGAAAAGCTCTGTAACTATCTCAACGCTTATCTTTAAGGCTTTGATAAGCGAACCGTATGAAAAAACTGGAATCTATTCTCTCAGAATGTCTAGGAACTGAACGACGAGTATGTTACTGCCAGACGCAGTCTATCTAACGAGAAAGCGGTTTGCTTCGCTAGCAACCTAAAACGCTTTGCAAATGTTTCGCTGCGCTGAGATGCATAATGTAAGTCATATCTGGGACCGATATCAAATGCCAGAAGAAGACCATAAAAATGCAATCTGTAGAGCTCAAGACTTTATTCAGTACCGCATCGCCAAATCGTTTATCCGAAATTCCAGGCCAGTTTTGGAGCATTTTGAAGCATTAGGCACAAATATCATCTGCCCTAACCAAATGTCCTGCGATCAATCCTTTGTAAAATATATCATAACCATAAACCACTACCGAAAACTATAGTAGTGAAAGATACTACTTGCAACATTCTTTTTTGTTCAAAAAATTGAGCTTATAATTTCAGTCTTCGTGTTCCACTGCACACCCTCACCAATGTATTAGTAGTCTTAAACTTAATGGCGCACATGTACGCGTGTAGTTCCCTTACATTTTAATGATGTTGTGAGATTGTGCTATTTCATGCGGTGGTATAGAGACCGAACTCCCATGCAGTGGATCTGCAAATTATACACCAGGTACAGCCTGTTCTATTGAAAAAAAACTTATGTACACATATATAGGCCGAAATGCGATGATAGCGATGTTTTTATTGTTATTTGGCAGTTTTCAGAATGGATTTGCTATAATCCCGACAAAGAAAAAGATGCATTTGGTTATTTTAATGCCTCCTCAGATATTACGAACGTACGTATGACTTTCATATCTTTGTTTTAATTATTGTATATTAGTAGACAGAAATTTGGAAAATGATCAGCCATGCACCTTTTTATTTTTTTTTGCGCTCACAACACTGGGCCGTATATTCTTACGATTCCTCAAACGCTTAGTTCTTTCTATTCCTCGCCATTGTTCAGCTCCGCATTCCATACCAGAGCCTGACAAGTGATACTGCTTCTTTTGCGGAGAGCACTGACGTCACAAGTAAAAAGAACCCGTGATAGCTGGGCCATAATTTGAACCGTGAAAAGGTTCTCTACTATACACCAATAAAGCGTTATGCAAGAAGCCATGGAAGCAGGTGAGAATGCAGTTGTAACACAGATAAAATTTTATCTGAATGTGAGACGATGTTTTATGCACAAAAGTAGAGCTGCGGTTACCGACCGCACTTTGGAAACGCATGAAACTATGGGTGTGAAGTCGCACAAATACATAGCTAAAGCGAGCTATCTCACTTTGAAAATGCCTGGGACCGCAGGCGTAACGTAGTGGGCGTTGGCGTCAGGGTTCAATCGGTCATTTTATGATCGCTTGTCCGTGAAGGCGACGCCAATTTGTCATCCTAAGCTTATGCGATGGCAGCGGTGACCGTGAACGGCTTTGAGAGCACTGAACCCTCGTATTCTCTACGCACCACAGGGTTCTGTCGTAACCTCATTCAAGGAGGCTTCTCCAATGGCAGGTTGCCATTACACATTTAGGAGAGCTTTGTTCAAGCGGATGCCGAAAGGATATATCGGCTTCGTCCGTAGACACGTATCGCATGGCGGCGGTTCTGACAGCGCCGAAACCTCTCCTTCATCCATCTTTTTGTGCTCGCGCCCCAATGCGTCTAGGTGCGGAGAGGTGAGCGAGTTCAGAGCGTGGATAAACTTAAGTTGTGATGATGCAACGAGGGCATTGAGTCGTGGGATGTTATCTACTTTTATGGCACAATGATGCAGGGAAGAAGGCCAAAACTGTGAACTATGAATTTCAGAGCAACTATACTAGCTCCCAGGCAAACTATTTTTTCAAGCAGGGTCGAAAGAGCTGGTTGCGCAATCTTTTGCCAGAGACACTTTCGGCCCATGGGAGGATGCAACACTCTTCGGGTCTGGCGATTTGCTTGAACCTTTTTTTTGCGCACGTAAAGCACGCAGGGATTTCAGTAGAGCACTCTGTCCAGCATTACAACCACCTTTAGGGCAGGGAGTCGGGACTTTGTATCTATATAAATATTCCTTACGCTGAAAACGAGGTTAGCCCTCCGGAGAAGGAAAAGCAGTATACCTTTTACTGGTTCGTTGATACCGGTTGCATGTTTAAATTTCGGCGTGCCTTGCAACACGTGATAAATATTTTAAAGAATGAGCCAGTTAGGCAGCAGATCTATTTTTGATTGCCAGTAAATCATTTTTGCTTCCGATTTTAAAGCGTAAAACCGTGTTACAAAGAACATCTACAGGGAACAAGCTTTCTGTGCTTCATTTTGACCCTAAATCGAGTGCTAAATGCACATCCGGGCGAGCACTAATCAATGTACTTGATCTAGGATGCCTCAAAGCTAGCATCTTCACTAGAGGTCGAAGCAGTCCGTGCTTGGAACAGCCTATTTTTAGACATATAAATGGACTACAAAGGCCCCACGTTTATACCTGAAACAAGGCGTAAAAACTGAAGCAGTACTATGAACTGTATTGGCCAACGCACCCGAGAGTGCTTTGTTCTGGGATGATATCGCGGCGGGTCGATATCATATGCTTGTGCCCTGATATGGCGCACACATTTCAAATCCTGACCAGCGGTGTGGAGTTGAGACCCAGTATATTTTACGCTCAACTAAATTTTAATTAGACGCATCATTATGACCACTCGTCTTTTAGGCCAATCTTGCGGTGATTAACTATTCAGAATTCACATGAAAGTAGGTGGCCGAGTGCTCTTTCTTTTTAACCGACATTTTGCGCGATGTTCTAGCTCCTCGCTTTTCTAAAAACACAAGCTCGCTAAAAATAAGTGATGTAACAGTGAGTGGGAGCCGGAGCTTGTGATGGCATTTCTAACCACCGCACGTGCTGTCCTGCCCCTGTAAAATTTTTGCTGCTGTGTTTTCGAGGATTTCTCAATGTTCCTTAGGCAGAAATGGCTGAAGTAAAGTTCTTGTTTTCACTGTAGGCCAGCAGAATTGCCCATACAGAAGCTTCACATAGCCTGATTACCTTTGCTTTGACTTACCAAGTTGGGGAAACGGATTGCGCACGTAGACACAGCGTCGATCTATAAATAATGCGTTCCCTCGCAACTCGCTAGACAGCTAGGCGCATGGTTGCCTTAGCGGCGCTAGCGACTGGGAATTCTCTGTTCTGCACAAGATGCGGTCAGATCGCGAATGTCCCCGAAGCGCTTCGATCGCCTGTGACGTTTCCAGTGGTCGTCGTCGAACGGTTCCTCCTATTTTGACTCTGCATGCTAGTTGACCGTACTTACCTTGTTGACCTAGTTCTGTTTTTTCACGACGATATGTAAAGGCACTCTCCTCCTTTTCGTTGGAGCCGGCTAATGGTGATATTACGTATAATAAACTACACCACAAGAGTAATATCAGTGCATAACAATACTGAAACAGGATTACCCGCATCTAGGATACTGTAATCCAGCTTCCAGCTAACCTCCGGATGGATGGACGGACGGACGGACGGGAAGGGCGGACGTAGCCAACAACCTTTAAAGTGCAAAACGCCTCCCAGCGCGGCCAAGCTACTTGCCGCAGACGAGATTCAGCAAAGTATCGTGGGTTTCGTATGCACACGCAGAACCTGACATCTCTCGCCCATTCTCGAAAAGCCTTGTTTGAGCATGGTTCATCATCGTCTTCACGCTATAAAGAGGTTTGAGAGGTGTCCTGTTCAAAACTCCCGCCGCATCGTACCGTGCCGCATCATACCGTCTCGCGTCATACTATTCCGTAACGTGCCATGCCGTACCGCGCCAGACTAAACCACGCCAGATTGTATCTTACCATTCTGTACCACACCGCGCCATACCACATCATAGCATGCCGTAGCGCAGCACACTATGTCATACCATACCATACCATACCATACCATACAGTATGCCTTACCATACCATACCACTCCGTGCCATGACTTATAGCACCGTACCGTAACATCGTATACGATGCCGTACTGTGCCGTACTATACCGTATCACCCGTGCCATATAGTACCGTACCATACCACCCATACCATGCCGCATTGTACCGTCCCCTACTATATCCTACTCTTCTGTACTGTGCCGTACCACACCACACCATACCTTATCATAGTTGCGGTATAGGGTATGGTATGTCATATCATGTATTAAATACCGTACCACATAGAATGCCATACTGTACCATGCCACTCAATGCCATGCCAAACCATATCACTCCCTATAATAGCATACCATAGTTTGCCGTACCATACCTTATTGTTTGTCTGCCATTAGGAAATTAATGGCTTTTGCGAAGAGCATTAATTTTAAACAGTTATAAAATAAACCTTCATGAGGGGCAGTTTGACATAGCAAAATGCACATGTTGCACTCAGAAAAAACTGTAGCAGCGCACATACGTTTGCGAGCAGGCCAAAGTAGAACAAACGTGCCGGAGAACAGTTTCTACCAAGGAAAACGCCTGCTTCTGCAAGCTTCTCGAATTAAAAGTAAGAAAAGGTGAGATGCAGAAGTGGGAAATATAAGTAGAAATATCTCTCTTTGCTGTTGTATTCGGATGTTATGAGACAAGTGCAATCATGGCTGAGATAAAAGAAGCTGACATTCTTTCAAGGGCGAAGTGAACGAGACGTACAAAATACTATAGCAACAGCTGCTTTTTCGCTTTCACGGAGGCGAGAGTCGTGTTTTCAAAGATATGAAGTTCTGCTTGCCTGCTCATTCGACACAGCGACATATCACGCCACAGTGACAGCCCCTTATTGCAGAGAACGGTGTTTCGTTAAAACACGTAAATCATCGCCCTCGTGAGGCAACGGTGGTGGGTGCTCGAAGATGTAGCAGAAGTACAGAAGCTTCCATTTTGCTTTGTTATTGAAATGTCGAGGATATTAAAAAGTCGTTTTTAAGAAAGTCCAAGCGATGACTTACTTTTTTGGAGATGGCGATGCGATTGACGCAGGCTCACAAATTCAGAATCATGACCTTGTCGGCAATGTAATGCAACAGCCACATCTGAGCTCAGTTTACATCGATATGTGAGCTCTCTGTACTTTTCGAAATAGGGATCGTAAATGTATTTTCATATTGTGGCAAGCCAAGGGATATAGAAGTGCGAAGGGATGGCGGTGGTAGAATTTTATTGAGCGGTTGGCCAAGCAGGAAATCTCTGCTGCTTGTGACGTGCGATAACATTTATAGTAAAAAAACTACCAAAACCCCAACATGTAATTGCTAGCTATCATAGTTGACATGCCCTATGAGAACTCAAAGCCAGTACGATTGGCTTCAATTCATATTGCTCTCCTTCATTCTTGTGAGCCCACTCTCTTTCCGTTTCGTGGCTGTCTGACTACGTAGGACGCTTGGAAACTAGCTAGCGCGCTCGCTGGCCCACTCACTCACTCACTCACTCACTCACTCACTCACTCACTCACTCACTCACTCACTCACTCACTCACTCACTCACTCACTCACTCACTCACTCACTCACTCACTCACTCACTCACTCACTCACTCACTCACTCACTCACTCACTCACTCACTCACTCACTCACTCACTCACTCACTCACTCACTCACTCACTCACTCACTCACTCACTCACTCACTCACTCACTCACTCACTCACTCACTCACTCACTCACTCACTCACTCACTCACTCACTCACTCACTCACTCACTCACTCACTCACTTATGAAAATTCGCTCACATAAAGACACACCGTGTCGCCTTGAATTAGGGCTGTCGGCTTCTTTTCCTTCAAAAAAGGTCGCAGATTCTTTCGGATGAGGTTCTTGTGAAGAAAGGAGGCGTGAAAAATCAGCAGATTGAGCTTTACTGAGGCCTTATTGACTTTGTGCGCAGTGATTGAGAAAGACTGGTTCCAACGGCTACGTCAGTGTCGGTCTGTGCAAAAAATCATGGCCCGGAAAGCGAACAGGGCACCTTCGTTTTTGAACCAAGTCGCCATCATTTTTAAAAGAAGGTTACTGTTTCTTTTTAGATCAGGAGGCCATTCTATGATGTATTTCGGGGCACTTAATGTCTATTAGCTAGCTACCAGCTAGGCTGCTAAAGGGAGAACTAAGCTGAAATTCTGTGAAATGTACTGGCCTGCCATATAACATCTGACCGGCGCAAATCCTGTCCATTTCAGCTTGCTCGCAAGTGGAAAAAGTTTGCAGCACGCGCTTGAGATGTGCCATTTCTAAGCCTTTCTACGGAAATGTCCATCTGTCACAGGTCCAGAACGCACTTTTGGAGCAAAATTTTTTGCTCTCACTGCATAGTGCAATGGCGCCCTTGTTTATGCCGACATATTGCTGTCCAGGTGTGGTGGTAGCATTTAGGTCGCTTGATTCTGACCGCCGTGTTTGCGCTTTCCCAAAGTGCAGGAAGCGTACCTTTGAGGCACATTGCGTGGGTGCCAAAAAAAAAAAAACAACTGCTGTAGCACAACACTCGCCCTAGGCATGCAGTGACTGGACGCAGCACCCGATCTGTGCACACAAGCTCGGTTTGTTATTCAATACGCTTTTCTTAGTTGACAAGCAACTCTCCCCTCTATATGCTTGGTGTACTTTAGAACAGAACTATACGCATAGTTTGTGTTCTGATATATCACACGGCGGCACTGTTCCCGTGATGGTCGAGGGGCGAGGGAGGGGGGTTAGCAGTGTGCATGTTTGCCAATTTTTATGTTTATGAATAGAGGTCAGTTATGAAATGAGTTCGAGAAAAACATGATGGGGATGTTCAGTTAACAACTACGAAGAAGTTAGCGTTTCCTGCGTCCGCCGGTTGCATAAGCGAAGCGCAGAGGCAGATGCATTGTGCTGTGCTGTCTTGATGTGTGCTGTGCGCTGCAATGAACACGAGCGCAAGTAGTCGTGATTATGCACAGGCTCTCCTTTCTAGGGCACTGCCCGCCCCGGTTTCATCGAACTACATTGACGTAACGCTCACAGGAGTGATTAAGGTTGAATCGTTGTCAGAGCGGAACCGTTCTGCGAGGTGATTCCAATGCAGGGATCATTAGGCACTATCAATGCACCGAAGACGTAACTGGGCGAGAATTTCTCGCGAAACTAACCGGTCTAGCGCCACCACTAACCCTAGATTACAGCCACCTCTGAAGTCCGGAACATCTTGTATTGTAAACCTATAATCGCACGACGAAAACAGTTTAGGTCTAAGGGAAATCTTGTTCAGACAAACGAGCTACACTGTCAGCCATAGCGGACTAAACTTAAGTGCATGGTCGTCCAGTTCCAAGAGCAGCCAACGAGCGCCTGATGAAGTTAAGTCGCAGCTCCACATAACGTCACAGTGAACTAATACCCACATTACTACGTTACTACGGAAGTGGAAGAAGCTCGGAAGTTATAAAAGCTGCACGCGTTGCCTACGAGGGCTCTTTATCTCGCAAGAACACAACATAGCGGGCATATGTGTTCCCCATAGTTGTGGACGACCCTCTACACGAAATGATAAATACTAGCAGCCTTATCGCGTTCTCCGTGAAATTAGAAGTGATAGAAAAAACTGCACCCCTTACTCTAATTTAGGGAAGGAAATGAAAAAAAATTCTCTTTTTTTACTGCTTTGCACGAGGCACATTATAAACTACAGAATGAAAAACGCGGGGGCTTGAAACCCTGAGCCCTTCAACGTTGGAGATCATACTGAGGGTGTTGAGGCACGTGTGTGGTACCGTTAGAGACTATTCTGTAAACCTACTTAGTGCCGCTAGCAATCTGTGTTCTAGAAAAAAAGACATTAGCGTCGAAAGCGACTAGCGGCTTAGCTGGGCTTTTGGAGATACCTAGAAGAAAATAAACAACAGAAAGTTCGCGCTACATTTCAAGCGTGCGCCCGTCTACTCTCTCTCTTAGTGATCAACTTTCCATTTAAACGCAAGACACTTACGTTGAAGGAAGAATACCGAGTAAGTTCACAAGCTGGCTTAAATGTTTTCGCCACTGTGGAGCAGTCATAACCGTGTTGGGCAGCATTTATGTCGGCAACTAGTGGGTGAATTGGTGGAGTGGCACACGTATTGAACTGCTTTGTTCTAGGCTCATAAAGTGTTGGTTGGACCGGTTTGCCTAGCTTTTTCAAACATGGTGATGTCTTTGCTGTGGCTTTTATTGTGCAAACGCAGAAACTACGCTGAAGTCAGGGCCATGGATGCCGAACGAGGATTCGCATAGCCCCAAATTAGAGGTCGTATTCGATTCGAGGAAGAAGATTGGTGTTGGTTTTAAAGGTTTGACGTCCGAAAACGACTAAGGCTATGAGGGACGCCGTAGTGGAGGACTCCGGATAATTTTAGCCATCTGGGGTTCTTTAAAGCGCGCTGACATTGCACAGCACATGGGGCTGTAGCATTTATTCCCAACGAAATGCGATCGCCGCGGCCGGGATCAAACCTGCGTCTTTCGACTCGGTGGCCGAGCAACATAACCACTGAGCCACCGCAGCGGATTCCGATGGAGAGGAGTATTATAACTTTTTATTTATGAATATTGCGTTTAATAAATAATAATAAAAAACATTGTAGAGTGCAGTTATCATAACTAGCTTTTCTATACCGAGGATTGGCTTTGTTTCTACTGCTCTCTTTTGCTTTCTTAGTGCTGAACATATGAATGGGGTAAGAGTATTGTCTTTGTGGAGTCTTGGTGGAGATGCTGAAATTATCATTTTAGGAATCGAGAAGTCGCACAGTCTAAGCAACTGAACTGTGGCGTTATTTCAGACTCTCTCTTGATCTGTGACCACAATGCAAATAGGCCTAGTTTTCGGAGCTAAGAGCACAGGCAACGAATTCTCGTTATATAAAGTTTGCAGTTTTGTCCATTCCCCACAACCGCATAAAATGTTCCTGCAAAGTTGCCTCGAAGCTCTGCAAGGAAATAAAAATGATCTCTTGTCTTGAGAAAATGACACTGACGACATGATGCGGTGCAGACGCTGGCAAGAGATACGGTCTGAATCACCCGTGAAATATGAAGGCATGATAAAGCTCTCGCGCTTCTTGCCTTGAGACTTCGCTGAGATTTGTGCTATTTCCCAAATGTTTGCTGCTTTGCATCTTTGTGGTAGCAGTTATTTCGATACTATGCTGTGTTCTAAATTATTGCTTTTAAGACCCAGCATCACCTTCCTTTTTTACTTTTATTCACATCGTTTTCACATAGGTGCTGTTATTAGAAGCCAAAAAGGTAATACGTCTGCGGGGTAGTTTTTGTGACTTCAACATCCATCTAACTTACTGTGGCGTAAACAGATGCCTTTTAATGCAATCGGTTGTTTTCGTCGGTGACCTTCGCTTTGCAGTGATACGCTGATACGCGAGGAGGTGGACAGTTGTAACTGAACTAATGTTCTTTTATAAAATGGCAGATAATTCTTAAGCCACTTCGGGAGGAGGAAGAAACCAAAAGTTGTGTTCTAACCGTCGTATCTGCCCCCCCCCCCCCCACCCACCCCCAAATCTGCTGTAGTGAGTACGCAGCACTCATCCCTTGAGGACAACAACAACAATAATGTGAGTCGATGAATAGTTTCAGCAACGGCCATGCATATGACTCACATCTTTTAGCGAGACTCACACATGCTAATTACATGGATGTGTATGAAAGACCCTTTCGATGAACGAAAAAGTGAGAAAATTGAGTGCGGGTACCCTAATAATAGCTGTGTGCTTGATGTCGTCCCATTCCAGCGTTAAAACAGTGTGCGTCTAGAGCCAAACCTGGATTAAACAAAAAAAAAAAACAAACCTACGCTGTGAGTACTGCTCACAGTTGTGTCGGCGCTACGCGTCTCGCGAACCAGACATGCACAATCTTGGAATCGCACGCTCGATGATTGATATATGATAGCAGTGGTTCTTAGCTACATGCTTTCACTTTTAATTGAAAGAGTCGCCACTATTTGGCGCTTGATTTGTTCTTCGTAGTGTGCCGAGCTTGCTCCTATGTATGCCTCTCCCCCAGATCCTAAGCATGCTTCTCCCCCAGACAAAACTGTGGTGCGTACTTATTAATTAAGGCAGTGCAAATATGATCCTGTAATTCCTTCATATTTCACGCAACGATTAGTTTTCTGCTGCTTAATTGATTGTCTGAGCCGACACTTTTTCTTCCCTAATTAATTCCTTCCTAAACGGCCTCATTCTCGATTCAAGTCTTACTTGATTGCAGCCCTCAGTGAAGTCTAATAAATGCTCACGTGCGAGAACGCGCAACGCTAATCGATATTTCGATGAAATATGTTTCTGTCTCCTAAGTGGAAACTGAAATCGCAAGAAAAATGTCCACGCCTTTGTGACGTTTAGGAGCCACGATAATGAAGTGAGAGCTTGAAGCTGCGCAGATATGGTTTCAGGCTGACCAAGCCCTTCCAGCGCGAGCCTGTGCGAATTTATTGCCGGGCTGGTGGTGTCCAGCCCTGATCACGAGACGGCGTACCGCAGAGTGCCACTTAGAAAGAAGGTTCAAGAACCTCCTAGAGTGCAAAGCCCAACAACGGAGCAGCCTTTGTCTGACGGAAACAAGTTCACTAACAAAAGTAGCAGCACTGCTCCTTCACTGATCCTTCACAGCAATGCTCCCTGAATCTTTCAGGCTTGCCTGGTTGCTGAGTAAGTTGGAGCGCTCGGCCTCTCGTATGGTTAGCAGAACAAAGCAGAAACATAGTTTGCTACTGTAAGTTTAACGAGGTGGCGATGGTGGTTTCGGGCTAACTGAGCATTGCCATGAATACTCCGAGCTCCTGCATATCACACGAAGCGTTTTCGGGAGCCTGACGGTGAACTTCAATGGTCGGTGTGCGGTAAGATGTCCACAAAACATTTCTCTACGTGCACAGTTCAAAGGTGTATATTTATGAAGTTCCGCTCAACAAACACTCCAAGAAAGAAACTGCAAGGGGAAAGGGAATGGGCAGGGAGATTGCATTTTATTCCGAAGAAAAAATAAGCATATTTTGAGACGTCAGCGGATATAGCCTCAGTCTATTGCAATTTATTCGTGCTCTATGTAAAGCCCTTTTACATCATCGTGAACTATGCTATTTTGCATAGCATGAAGTTGTGCTGCCTTCTGTCTTGTGATGTAAGCGCACTGATCTCCAGAAGAACCTAAAACTGAGCAAGTTGGTGCATCTTGGAAATAAAAAACAGCGCAGCGACGACGGGCACGGACGAAGAAATAAGAAGGACAAGCGCTTGTCCTTCTTTCTTTGTCCCTGCCCGTCGTCGCTGCGCTGTTTTTTATTTCCAAGAAGCACTCTGATAGAAACTTTTGAGTGCGTCTTTCTTCCGACGTTAGCCATAGAGCGCCGAAGTCCAGACTACGCCCATAGAGCTAGGTGTAATTCGATGATAAAAAAAAAATGCTTCAAGTGCTGATGATGATTTCGGATTAAGCACGTAAGCAAGCTCCTTTTGGCGTCATGCCGGCTAATTCTAAAGTTAATGCTTTAAGTATTTAAACACTTCAGTGGCTTGTGTTTCTGAACAGCATCCTCAAAAAAACATCATCAGTGGCACCTAGCTTTACAGCGCGCCCGTTGCAACTGCAGTTTAAGGTATTTGCGCGTTCTACCTAAACGAGCTATAATAACGAGGCTCACATCACAGACACATAGTGCGCATTGTTCTTGAAACTCGGATCACCACAGAATGAGCTCTGTTGTTTTAACGCGCTTCATTCTCAAAGTGAAAAGAGCTCCAGCTTTGGTGTTGGATGTCGTAAGGTAAAATTAGAGGTTAAAATGTACTGTGCCCAGACACTACATGCGCTGCTAAAAAATTAAATGCTACTGCGATATTGAATGCTTCCTTGCGGATAAACCAGTCGTGAATGCTCCTCTGAACACAAAAAGTAAACGTAGAGAGGCTGCGGAGTGATATCTGAGCACCTTCGGACTCACCTACATGGCGCAAAGGTAACAAACTGTTGCGGCAGCTTTGGTACCCACAATACTTCTCGGTTGACAACTGTATCCCAGAAGTCAATAAAACCACCTTAACGCGATGAAGTAAATGCGTGCGATATTAGGTGCTCTTGCTCATTAACATTACGCTGATTCGTGATTGATCTTTTAAGTCAACGATGGTGTGTTACATGCCGACGACCATCGCAGTAGAAACCACCCAAGAGGATAGCGTTCTCTTTTTGAAAACAAGGAACAGCTGGAAGACGTCTCCCTAAAACTTGCAGATAAAAAGATTACGCAAAAAACTGTAGGGTTTTAACCTAGTTAAACTTAGTAGACGCGGGAAACTATGCGTTTAGCCTGATTGGCTCAAGGTTTTGCTTTGCTGGGTCGTCGGTGCGTCTGGCGACGATATTAGACTCAGGTTAAGCTCTGGTATAGATTAAGCTGACCTGATCTGGTCGGGCCTGAGATAAAAGTTGACGAAGGCGACGATGCGCATTGTACAGCGCGAGAGTGTGTTGCAGTTTAACACGAGGAGTCATCGGTTGCGGCGACAGCACAGGGCTCGCGTGCAGTGACCAGCGAAGCTGATTTGTTGGCGCCGCAACGGGTTGGAATCCCAGTCGCGGCAATATTTATTTATTTTCTTGGGATCGGTGGCTGCGCCACAACAGAGTTGTGCCTTCGCCGTGCCGTTGCCTTCACCGTGCAGAAGTTGTCGCCCTTCATCATTTGCGTCATGCTCCCGGGCAACTTTAGGCCTCTCTGGCTGGTCGCGATAGAGCACGCGCCCTTGCCCGGTGCGGCCTACGGAGGCACAATCTGCGCAGCAGTCACAAACGCCTTTTTCAAGCAATAATAGCTGAGCACAACTGGATCATCAGTCCCACTTGGAAGGCCTCATGGTCAGCGACCACACTCAACGAGCCAACTATAAATGAGAAACGACCATCCCCGGCACTCTGCGGGCGCGGTGGTTGTGCCAGAACAAAGTTGTCTTGTCCACTTGTCTTCGTCATGCAGGTTGGTGGCCATTAGTCTTTTTTGAAAAGAAAAAACTAGCTATTTTTGGTACAGCTCCTGAGCACTCAGTGTTGCCTTGTTATCAGTGGCGAGTGCCTTCATGTTGTTCGGCCCTTGTTACTGTTATGCGGTAACAACGAGAGGAACCCTGGTCCCGATAAGCTAGACATTATTCTTGACGAACTGAGCAGAACACAAATGGTATGTATAGAAAAACACTAAAAAAGTTTTCTGCCAGTTGGTAAGGGTGCACCACAGGGAAGCCTCTTTGGACCTCTCTCGTTGAATATTTTATTAATGAAATTGTCCTCATCAGTAGGTCAGCAAAATTTGTCATATACGCCGATGACTGCTCTATACTTAAGGCTGGTCCGGATGGAGACTTTTTAATTATGCAATGTGAAGACTTTCTTATTAACTTATCCTCCTGGTAACACTCCAATGGACTGAAAATAAATCCAAGCAAAACTAAAATAATGGTATTCATAGCGAAAAATAAGATGTTTAAACCGAATCATGTCATAACCTATGAAGCACAGAACATTGATATCGTAGAATCACTTAAAATACTGGGGGTTACATTTAGCAGCACTTTAAGCTGGGATTTTTATGTTGCTAATATACGTAAAAAAAATCTCCGCTGTAGCTGGAGTGGTCTCGCGTTGTAGCACTATCCTTCCAACACGCGTTAAGCTCCAAACATACCGTGCCTGATTTGCTTCACATATCAACTACTGTAATCTTGTCTGGCGCAACACAACCAATACAAATAAAGAAAAATATTTACAATAAAAGAAATTATACGATACACCGGGAATCATGAACACTTAGCACATACCGGTCCGCTTTTCGCAACCAATAAGGTCATTCCTGTTTATTCATTATACGATTTCCTGATTTGGCGTACATACCTCTCTTTGACTAATTCGTTTCGTGACTTTTTACTTTCCACCGCTACACTACAAAACCACAAACCAGTCGTATCTACAAGAAACACAGAAATCTGGCACGTTCCTCGTTTCCGAACCAATTATAAGAACCAGTCATTGAAACATTACCTCCCATCACTGCTAAACAAGTTTAAATTTGACGCTAAGCCAACAAAAAACGACTTGCGGGAACAATTTCTAAACGCACCGCTAAAGCCTAAATGTCTGTCCGTATTTTGATCACATTGTGTTTCCTTATCAAATACTGACGCCCATTGCATGATTACGTCGTCTACTATAGGTGGTTTTTGAACATGTAACATGTTCAGTACGTGATATGTTCTATAAAAGTCTGTTTTTGTATTGTATACACTAGCCGTGTATTCCTTGTAAAGAACATTGCTTATTGTTTTTTTGTGATATTGCAATCATTTATCTGCACTGCTCTACCTTGTTATGGTCTCTTGGGCCTCGTAAAGCTTCCACGAGCAGCTGTTTGCCCAAGAGCTTCAACCTTGTATATATGTGGTGAAATATATGAATTGAATTGAAATTGAATTGAACTAAAAAGATGTCTTCGGGCGCGAGCAAATTAGTAAATGAAGCGCAGAATCAGGGGGTGAATAGCTCTCAATAGGTCAAGAAACGATAGATTTAACCGCATGTCTTAGCTCATTAGAAAAAACACTGTGAAAGTCTGTCTACACTGCGCATAGAACTAGAGGTGATCCGAATCACTACAACAGAAACGGCTAGTCTAGTTGTTGTGCTAGAGGCTCATCTGGAGGACGCCGAAAATCACTCCCGGCGAAACAACCTATTTTTTGTGGTTTACCAGATACCAACCCATCTGAAATTTATTTGCAATCTGAAGACCAAATCACTCGCTACTGGTCTGTATACCTTGACGCCCAATTAAGTCCAAACAAAATTGAACGTGCCCATCACCTCGGACGACACTCTGAGGAACAGAAACGCCCGGTTATCGTAAAGTTTACATCTTTCAAAACAGAAGAGTCAATTCTTTCCAAAGGGTCAAAATTCAAAGTTACAGGCTGCAGCGTTGGTGAAGACCTTTCGCGCCGTGTCCAAGATTGCCGAAAGCACATTGTAGCTTTTGTCAAGGCGAGGTATGTTTCTATTACCCTGATGTTGAAAACATTGCATATCGGCCCAAAACGCTACACGTTTTATCAATATTCTGAAACCGTTAAAGAAATATCTTAATAATCTACTCATCCCGGCCGGCCATCGCATTATCCTTACTCTTTGTGCTAACTTTTCCTTATCGGTAATCTTTACTAACATTCGCAGCTTCCTGCCAAAACGGCACATAGCGACAAACCTTTTATTATCGTCAGACAGCAATCTGCTTGTATTAACCAAAACGTGGTTGAACAACGACATAAGTGACACGTAGATTCTGTTTGAATTTCCAAATTTCCGACTTTTCCGTGCTGATCGCAAATAATCTACTGGGTGGGGAATTCGAATAGCCATCAACGACCAGTTAACGTGTTTCGTCATCAATGTCGCGTCGGAATTAAAATATTATGGGCCATGTGCCGTGCTTCACCGCTGACGCACTCAATCGGTGTGTGTTATAGACCACCACGCACAAGTCCAGACTTCCCTTGCAAGCTTCACAACATTCTAAATTAACTGGTTTCAAAGGACCCTAAGGCACATATATCCTCCTTTTTGGCGATTTCAACTACCCCAATATCGACTGGAATAGTAAACCTCAGCCCACAGTCAGCCATAAAGAGCCGTGGAAATTCGTTGTTGTTTGTGTTAATTTTTATTTGACTTAACTATTATATGAACCGACACATGACACAGGAGAAGCGGCTAACACTCTGGTCCCTCCTTGGCAGTAAGCCTGCCCTTGCTCCCACTCTAGCTAAAGCCCTCACTCAGGGGACTCCCTCCGAAGTTTTTGATCAACTCGCCTCTCTCTACCTCCCGCCCCCTCTGGCACCCTCCTACCCGGTGTACTCAGGTGGACCTAACCCCGATCTGGACCAATGCTTCACTCTCCGGGAGCTCGAATCTGCTCTGGCTGCTAATTCTACACGCTCGGCTCCCGGTGAGGATGCCATTACATACACCACACTTCGTAACCTTCCTGACTGCGCCAAAGAATTCCTCCTTCAAACCTACAATGAGGCCTGGGAGAGCGGCTGCTTGCCGAGCTCCTGGACATCCTCCCTTATTTCTATGATTCCAAAGCCGGGCAAACCTCCCTCTCTCTCTAACCTCCGCCCAATCTCCCTGACGTCGTGCGTTGGTAAGACCCTTGAGCGAATGGCTCTGACTCGCCTCTCTGATTTTCTTGAGGCACGGGAGTTCTTCCCCCATTCTCTCATTGGCTTCCGACGCCGCGTCTGTGCACAGGACATGTTTCTGATTCTCCAGCAAACGTTTCTGTCCCCTACACCCACTCAAATTTACGCACTTGTGACTGTCGATGTTCGCAAGGCCTTTGACGGTGTTTGCCACGATCACATCCTTTCTCAACTCGCCTCTTTGGATTGTGGCTCCCGCATGTACTCCTATATCCGCTCATTCCTCTCTAAACGTGTGGCTCGCTTTCGAGTAGATACCCACTTGTCTAACCCACACCACCTCACCCGTGGCACTCCTCAAGGTGCTGTTCTCTCTCCTACCCTTTTCAATCTCGCTATGGCCCCTCTCGCCTCCCAGCTAGCTGAAATTCCCGACCTGCATCATATATTTTACGCCGATGACATCACTCTCTGGTGTTCATCTGGCTCTCCCGGTCACGTACAGGACACCCTGCAACGTGGCCTAGATCTCATCGACTCCTTTCTCACCACCGCTGGCCTCTCTCCTGCTCCTGAGAAATCCGAGCTTCTCCTTCTCAACCATTCCTCCTACCAGCGCTCACACAACCACTTCGTCTCTCTCCACCTTTCTGGCTCTCCCATTCCTGTCGTCCCACAGTGCAAAGTTCTTGGCTTCCCTTTGCATGCGGCTAAGAATGTGCAAGCCCTCCACCGCGCTGTCACCACCTGCCACTCTGTAACTCACCTCCTGCGGCGCGTGGTCACTCGACGCTCAGGTCTCCACGAGGCTCACGCGTGCCGCGTTGCCCACGCGCTGGCCCTCAACAAAGTCTTGTACTTTGCACCCTACGCTTCCTTCAATCAGACTCAACTTAACGCTCTCGAGACTGCCCTTGTGGGCCTCTACAAGGCAGCCCTCAACCTCCCTATCACTACCTCTACCACTAAGCTCTTTGCCACAGGCCTCTTCCATCCTCTTCGTTCTCTTATCAGTCTCCATCGTGACTCACAACTTGCCCGGCTTTCCCTTACCCGTCAGGGTCAGTGGTTATTGACTCAAGCGGGTATCTCGCCCATTCCAATCTCCCCGCTTACCTCTCCTATTCCCACCCCCGCTCCCAATCTTCGTATCCTTCCCCTCCCGACCAACATGTCCCCCGTCCTGCACGCCGGACGTCGTCATGCGGCCGCACAGCACCATTCCCCTCTCTTTGATACCCAGGGTGTAGCTTACACGGATGCCTCCTTCGTGGCTCCTCGAGGTTCCTGCGGCTACGCCCTGTACCATCCACACCTCCCTTCTCCTGAAACCCACACCAGCGGGCCGTATCTACACCCTCCAGACGCATTGTCCCTCGAGGTCCTCGCCATTGCGCATGCCCTCCAGTCATTTGCCCTCCTTCCCTCTCTCCAAGAGTACACAGTCTATTCAGACTCACAAGCCGCTATACACCACATACAGAAACGCACCCTGACCCCTTCTCTCCAACAGGAGGTCGAGCGAGCGGTCTCCGCACTGCAGCCTTCCATCGTTTTCCTCCGCTGGGTCCCTGGGCACTCAGGGATTGACGGCAATGAGCTGGCCCATCAGCTCGCCCGCGACACACTTTTCCGGGCACCGTTGATCCCCTGGCCCAAGCCCTCGGCGGACGGTGGGAGGCTCACCCTTCGACGCACCATAAAAGAGGTCTACCTTGAGCTCCGCCTCGACAAACGCCTTTACCCTCCTCCTCATCCATCCCTCACGGTGCCGGAGTCTCGCCTTCTTCGGCACATTCAGATGAATGCAGTTATCACCCCGTCCCGCCTCTTCCTCTATCGCTATCGATCGGACCCTTCCTGTCCCAACTGCCCCTGCATCTATGCGGACCTGGCCCATTGCCTCTTCTATTGCCCGGCTGCTCAGCAGTCGGGATCCTTCCCCCCACCCTTTCTATCCATCACCACCTGGCTCGACTGGCTTGGCGCTGAAGGGGAAGAAGAACAGCGGCTTCTGGTCGCCCAGGCGGTCGACATGCTCGGCCTATAAATTATGGTCGAATAAAAGTCTTTACTACTACTACTACACTCTGGAACTTCTACTGACCACTCATCCAGATAGCTTCCTTACATATCTCCGAGAGATCAGCGAGTGTAACATAATTCATGCCCCTTTTGACTTCACACATGTAATAACAGAAACTTCTCAAAAAGCTACTATAGGCGCTACGACAAAGGCTTCTGGTTTCGGGGGGTTTAACATCCCAAAGCGACTCAGGCTATGAGACACACCCTAGTGAAGGGTTAAAGAAATTTCGGCCACCTGGGGTTCTTTAACGTGCACTGACATCACACAGCACACGGGCCTCTAGGATTCCGCCTCCATCGAAATTCGACTGCCGCGGCTGGGTCTACGAGAAAGGAAAGTACGAAGCAATCAGCAATCAAAGAACTAACTTCTTGTCAGTATTTGAAACGTCCTTTCATAAAAGAAGTGTAAATAAAAAATACACACTTTTCAAACATAAAATAGCCGAAGTAAGGAATAAATATATTCCAACATGTGGTTTTAGGAACACTAATAAGAGGACCTGGTTTCCCAAAACACTAAAAAGGCTTGAAAATAAGAAAAAAACACGCGCAATTCGTACCACTAAGTGACACGAAAGGCCAAGCTCGTTGCAAATATACCACGATCCTGAACATGCATACTTGAACGCGATTGTAAATGCTAAGCGCTAATTCTACGAATCAGACCTACCAAAAATGATCGTTGATAATGATAAGAAGTTCTAGAAAGTGATAAACTCAAAAGACTCACGCGCTGTCACCTTCATTAACAATGCTTGTGTTACAATGAGAGACAACAAATGTGCAAACGCATTCAACTCTGCTTTTTTATCCGTTTTTAGTGATGAATCCCAAGTGCCCTCTTCAGCATTACCACTTGTTATTACTAGAGCCAAGGAAGCCATAACGTTGTGCAGTAGTGGAATTTCGATAATTAATGAAATAAAAACTCATCTGCCACCGGCATAGATGTTATCAACTCATAAATTTTTTGGAGACCACTAAACTAGTTTGTTCTAGTATTTGACTCTCACTTTCTGAAGGAGTCATACCAGAAGACTCTAAACTGGGGAAGGTCTGTCCCGTCCACAAAATAGGTACTACTGATCAACTTCTTAATTATCGCCATATTTCATTAACAAGTGTATGCAACAAACTAATGGATCATGTCATTTACAGCGAAATCATGCAATTCCGAGATTTGAATTAGCTTCTTCCATCCGTCACAGCATAAATTTCGCAAGGGATTTTCCTGCGAAACTCAATTAGCTATTTTTCTTCATGACATTATCGCCAATCATGATATAAATCTACATACCGATGCCGTATTCCTAAACTTTGCCCAGGCATTCGACAAAGTACAGGTGCGGACGTAAGTAAATGGAGCACGCTATTGCCTTCTAACATTTTTTCACACGTTGCCTAATTAAAACTGGCAGCTGAGGTGCGTGCCTGGTAGCGAACGCTAGTGAGCTTACTCATGGGCATGCAATGTTTCTTCCCGTCCGATAGGGAAGACGCTATCGAGCTTAGACCGCAATGGCGTGCAACAATTACTTAAGTCCGAGCCTATACCTCATCAGCGCTGGGTTCATAAACTTTTCTAGTTGAACCTACATCGATACACCATCGCATGAATTAAGGAATTTCTCAAGCATCGCTCTCAGTCTGTCTTAATAAATAACCAACCTTACTACCCGCTTCCTCTAACCTCCGGCGTCCCGCCGGGCTTCGTCCTTGGTCCTTTGTTTTCATTATTTACATTAACGACTTACCCCAGCACGTATCTTATAATATCCGCTTGTTCGCTGATGACTGCTTTATTTATCGTTAAATCACTAACTCTTTTCACCAAGAACCCCTACGGACATACTTAAATGATGTGCAAATTTAAGGTGGTGTTTTGAGTGGCTGATGACGCTCAGGCGTATCAAATGTAAGTATACTATATCTTTTCACCACCGTCAAAATAATTTTGTTTTCCAATACACCATTTCTAACCCCGAAGTTGACCTCGTCTAGTCGTACAAATACTTAGGTTTTACCATTTCTAATGATTTATCCTGGGTCTGCATGTGACTAACCTGATATCACCAGCTAATAAAAACCTCACCTGCGGGATGCCCCCGAACAATAGAAACTACAACCCTACATTTCGCTCATCAGAACTAAACTGAAATGCAAGGACATGTGGAACACTCATCAAGCATATTTAACAAATGCCCCTGAAGCTGTACAAAACACAGCCACCATATTCATTTACTCTTCATACTCATATGACGTTAGCAAGTCATCCCTAAAATTGCAATCAGGTTTGTGTAATCTTTCGACTCACCGTAGCACTGCCAGTTTTCTCTTGTTTCACAGGTTTTTGATTCACGGCTCAGACAATAACCCTACACCTGCGCACCCAATCCCGCAGATCTTATCTCATCGGTCACTCTTTTCAAGTTCTGCGCCCACGTGCCCGTACTACTGTGTTTACCAACTAATTTTTTTGTCGAGTTGCAGCTGACTGGAACGGCCTTTCCCACAATATCGCTGCAATAACTTCCCCATCAGCGTTTATGCCAGCTGCCAAGGCCTGTATCTTGAAAATTCCGCACCTTATCTAACATGCCAGGAGGAGTCTTTAAGGAAAATAAAGTGATGTGATAGGAATCGAAGGTCAAGATCAAGGCAGAGGCTTCAGCGATGGCCCGGCTTTTGAAACTTTGGTCGTACGTGAAGCATTGCTTTCGCTCTAAAAACTGGAGGCGACTCACAAGGCGGATCCCAACTGCGCTCCAAATGCGCTCCCCAGCCTTGAGCTGAAAAATGGTTACGTACAAATGCAGCGCGAGGTTCAAGGCTTTTTTTTTAAGCCTTGTCGAAAGCCACAGGGCTTTTTAACTGGTTTTAAGACGTAATCATGGAGCCTAACGAGCCGTTCCGACATTTGCATTTTTTAATGCGACTTAATATCTTCTTACAAGAATCGCGTCACGAACTCATCATCAGGACCGAGCATTAGAGTATCGCCGGGGCCCGCAATCAACTGGCACATTGGCGCGAATATACATTTCGGGCGTTGTTCAGCTCCAAGCTCCACGGGGGCAAGTGCCGTGACAAGATTCGAACTGAGCTTGGCTGGAGCGATTAGCGGATTACCTTAGCATAGTTACCGGATTACCGGATTATCTTAGCTTCTACTTCCGGTGTCGCAATGATTCCAAGCTAAAGAGTCTGTTTTTGTAAGGTTAAGCCTGATTTTTGCCATCGTTTTCTACTTCGCTGCCAGCACAGTGGCGCTGCTAAGTTCTCTGGCCAAGAGTACTGCGTGTGCTCGCTTGCCAATGTTACAAATAGTCCCCCATCCTTCTTCTTCCGCCTTTCTCTCACTTTGAAAAGAAAGAAAAAACGACATATTTTCTTGCAGACGGGAGATCAGAGTGTAGCTATACAAAAAGGCTACTTATTCCATGCGCTAAAGAGATAGCTGCATAGACATCCAGTGCTGTGCTTTTTTAAGTGCAGTTAATTTCTGTGCACGGAGCAAGGTACAAATAACTGGAATGGTGGGAATCTCAAAGAACGCACTATTTTAGTTTTATCGCTTGCTTGTGGAAGTGGCTCTTTTTGTGCCTGTTATTGTCGCCTGCGATGTCTCATCCGTCGGCCTTTGTGACTGTTGCTTATTATGAGCCATTGTCGACATCTTACCTCAAGACTCACGGTTTTACTGGCTACTTACAACTGGGAGAGCTCTGAGACTTTCTTTCCAAGAAATTGGTCAGGCTTTTTTGAACTGGATCGTGAGAATACCATGCATGCAGCGGTCTCAAGGGGCACATCGAGAAAGGGTTCAAGATTTGGCGCTTCTCTGTTGTGCACTCGGTAATAAACAGCTTCTTATAGCTTTTATACAAAACTAAAAAAGCAGGATATAATAACCGCAGTTTGGTGAGACCTCCGGAGGCGTGAGCTTCCTGGATGTGAAAGAAGAAAAGCAAGCAGGAAAGGGGCAAATTGTAACTTTTACAGAATCTAGCATCTTCTTGGTGCTTATTATTCCTCCCCTTGATAGCTTATTCTGACTCAGAAAATGGACCCGAAACTGGAAACCTGAAGAAAAGAGAAAGGAGCAAAATTTTTCTGAACACAATCAGTGCAGTGGAAGAACACCAATCACTTTAGAGCAAGGGTATGGTTCAACAGCCGACTGCTCTCGTAATGAGCCACCATGTATCAATCAATGGCTTCCTTATAGTTGTGTTTTGTGCACATGGTCCAGAAAATATTGGGCACGAAGTGCAAGGTATTGCGTGCAACGTGTACAAAGTCTTAACTTATATTCTCTGCATTGCTGAATTGCTGCTACTGCGCTGCAGAAGAGAGCTGGTGTCTGAGTGTGCTAGCACAAAGACTCCCACTCACCGGTCTCACCACTGTCTTTCTGGCGACCCAGGTTGCTCGGGAAGAACTCCCTGTGTCTCAAACTTCCCACTGATGGCATCAAAAAGCCATCGCAGGGCAGTGGCGTATCGCTTAACTGCTGCGCCACTGTGCCAGGGGTGGGATGAGGACTCCCAGCGTTTTATGAATATAGAGAATCGCCAGTACAGAATATGGGGGTATTAGCCGATTAACGCCATCGCGTCATATCTTTAAGGGGAGTTGAAGGTTCCCCCCCCGCCAGATTTAGTGCGCTAGCACTAAGGCCTGCACTCAGTGATTTCGCCAATCCTTGTCTGAAGCCTGCTTGACCTTGAGAATCGAGCCTCGAACCGAAGCCGAAGTGAAAGCCGAAGTGGTAGCGCACCTAATTCGCATTTGACCTAAGCACGCTAAATCTTTCGTTATTTTTCTTTACCAATTTTATAGCAGTGGTAGTTGAGCGATGGTGTGGTTAGTTTACGGGGTTGCACCTCCCAAAGCGACTCACGCTATGAGGGCAGTTGAAGTAAAAGGCTCGCAATAATTTGGACCATCTGAGATTCTTAACGTGCACTGACATCGCATACTTCACGGACCTATGACATTTCCCCTTCGTCTAAATGCGATCTCCACGGCCCAGATCGAACCCACGTCCTTCAGGTCAGCAGCCGAGCACCATAACCACTGAGTTACTGCGGCGAGTTGTGAATGATTTGCTTGTCGCTTGGGCCACATCATCATCACCCTGACTACGCCCACTGTAGGGCAAACGCCTCCCCAATATCTCTCTAATTAGCCCTTTCCTGTGCCAGCCGCGGTAACCTTATCTATGGGAATTTCCTAATCTCATCCGCCCATCTAACTTTCTGCCGCCCCGTGCTACGCTTGCTATCTTTTGGAATTCAATCCATTACCCTTATGGACCAGTGGTTATCTTGCCCTCGCATTGCATGCCCTGCGCAAGCCCATTTCTTTCTCGTGATTTCGACTAGGATCAAGATTAAAGAAGAACGCGCTCAAATCCTAATACCGTTTGCCACTCGGGTGTTTAGGCAATTTCTCCTGTGCTGGCGACTTAACCATCGGGCTGTCAAGGCATGGTGGTTAACCCCATGATTACTGTAACCTTGATGTTTACAATTAAAGCAAATGCTCGACCAATTCCTAAGTTTGCTCTGGGTAGTCCTAGCAGCTTCAACGAAAATTCTTTTTTTTATATTGGCTACTTCCTCGGCGAAAGAATGCACCTAAAAAAACTTGCGACAGACCAGTGTGCTAAATGGGAGTGCCAGCGCACTTCGCATGCAGTTTGTAACACTGCCGTCAGCAGAGATTTTCTGGGCCATACCGAGCTGTGATTTGCAGCTTTTAGCCCAGATATCCTTCCAAACTTCTGATAAAATAAATTAAATTGATCTGAATTGCGTATGACGCTCAACTATAATAACATAAAAATGTCTATGTCCTTGGCTACGGCCCAAAACTTCCTCTCTGCATGCGAACCGTGCTCCAAGATCTCGCCGCCCTCTATTGGAGCGCCTTCCCCGCAGAAGCGACACGCGAGACACGACGGCTGCAGAGCAGGCTGGCTGGAGCGCCAACCGCGTTGTTTCCAGCCCTCTTCAATCTGCTAATAGCGAAGCGCCTCAGCATTTATGGTTTCGTTTTTCGCAAAGCGCGCAGAGGACATGGCGGAGCGTGAGCTGCATAAGTGCTCATTCAATTTACGAAGCAGGAGGTTTCACTTTACGCTCTGGTTATCCTTCCTTCCCGCTGCATGCTTCGGAAACAGGAAGAAATGTGTCCCATCGCTGAGACATTGAGGAAGCGATGTTGTATTTAGTATCTAAATATCTTACGGGTGTGCTTTGCTGCTTTTCTTTATGAGTAAATTGTGCTAGCTGCTAAAAATGGCAAGCTGTGATGCTTAAAAATTTAAGTACTGCAAAATACAGGGTCTTTGTTAGGTATTCGTATAATGCCTCACGCTGGCACGAAATTGAGCACATGTTGCCTCAGAGGACACAAGAATCGTACGCATTTCACTGCCCTGAGGCCGCCGCGGTGGCTGAGTGGTTATGGCGCTCGACTGCTGGCCCGAAATACGCGGGTTCAATCCCGGCCGCGGAGGTCGAATTTCAATGGAGGCGCAATTCTAGAGGCCCGTGTACTGTGCGATGTCAGTGCACGTTAAAGAACCCCAGGTGGTCGAAATTTCCGGAGTCCTTAACTACGGCGTCCCTCATAGCCTGAGTCGCTTTGGGACGTTAAACCCCCATAATCCAAACCAAACTGCTCTGAGGTTTCGCTGCATTGCAGACGTGTGCTGCAACGGAGTACTGAACACATTGCGGCGCACAACAGTGTCATGTGACCGCACTAGCCAAACGTCTACGGTACGATTGAGATCAAACAGAAGATATTTTTGGTTTAGAGTGGTCATTGCATTCATATATAGGAGCTAGATGGAGGCGGCATTCGTTCCCCCCTCCCCTCCCTCCCAAAAAGAAAATTACACCTCCTTCACTGTGAAAGAAAAATTGTGAACACGCGGTATTTTCTTCTTCATATTCGGCGCAAAATTACTTTAGGAAATGGCTTATTCGTCGACACCGGTCTTCATTGAAGAGCTTCCATAAAGCGCAAAGATAATTTTTAGACATTATTTTTATCCTTTTTAAAAGGCTCAAGTAATAAACGTACACATCCGAAGCTCTGCTCTGTCTACATCACCTTTCGTAAATTTCTTTCTATCATCTGTTGCCCTGTACGAGTGAAGGACAGCAGGGGGTAGAACAAGTGTCAGGCCAAACACCTCCGTTTCATTGTAAACAGATTCACTCTCGTATTTAAAAGCACAGCTCGAACCACTTCTTGCGGCTTGTTCCTGGGCGCGAATGACACGAAAGATTACTTGGTTGGGCGCACTAAACTGCCGCTTTAGTTTTGGAGATCTGCAACCAGCCTTGTTCACCTGGCATTGCGTGACTTTCAGTGCTTCGCCGTTACCACAAAACACATTTGTGTGAGCATAACCCTCTCGTGTCGCTAGAAGACAAGGTGAAGGAGGAACAAACTTTTATTGAAATGTCTCTTGTAGTATCCCGGGACGGCCCCTAGCGGTCCAGGGGCCTTCTGTCTGGACCCCGCCTCTAACTGGGCCCGATCGATCAGCCTCAACTGGCCGGTTGGGATAGAGAAGGATTGGGGTTCACTGCGCACAGATTAGCTGCGGTTCTTGGCAAGTATTGCAGTAGGTGGGTGCAAGGGGGGAGGCATTCCGTAAGCCACTGCGGGCGCTAGCCGACATCCCGGACAGCTGAAAGGAGACAACAATAAAGCCTTTCTTTTTTTTCAAAACCAGACACAGCACATCTTCAAAATTAGAAATCTGGGAGACCAATTAAAGTCACGCGATTTTCGCCTTTACCTGATAAAAAAAGCGAATGCGATTCCTTACCGCTTGAAGGCTTACCTGCGTAAGGTTCACTTGTATCAAGTGACCACACAGGGCACATTCTGTGGAGCACTTATCCTCTTCATCACCCTGAAAATTTTCCGACTCCTTAGCAAATGAGTATCGGGCCTCCAAGAAAATTTGGTTTGATAAGGTGTCGTTGTAAAACACGAGAGTCGCTACAGCAGTTTAATACTAGTTATTCACTAGTCCTGTTCGAAAGAAAAAGATGTTATAACCAAGAAGGATCCTGTAAAGGAAATATAGCAATGTAGCAATAGGAGATTCAAAAGAATACCATAGGCTAAGCGTCGTGATCAGGTAACGATTGTGACATAAAACTCTCATGTAAAAGAATTTGGATTGCTATAGTGCAAGAAAAAAAGCCAAAGAAGCCCTCAGGTAGCTTTGGGCGCTCTATGACTGACTGTGGGGTGATATGCTACCTGAGCAATGTCGCAACGTTTTGTGCGTTGCTGAAAAAGTGAGCTCGAGTCAGTTCATTCCAACCGAATTTCCGGTGAAGCGGCGTAGGTAAAAGCAAATTTTATGACTGAACTTTTACGAGCAATTTGGCGGCGATGACGCTTTTGTCGGCGCCGCACAAAGCATTCAAATTCAGCTTGACGCATTCGACATCGGTCGCGCTTTTGAACTAGCGACAAGAGATGGGCTATAGAAGGAGCCATCTTCGAGTCGCCAGAGTGAGCCTGGAGTTCCGCGCTTGTGATGTCCTTTGATATTCGACGAAATGAAACTCGTCGTGCGGGTTGAGTTTCTGACTTGAACGTGCTGCCATATTTGGAAAGTATTCAGCTTTAAGTCAAGCTTTAAAAATATACACCATGTCTAAAACTCTCAAATGTCTGTTGGGTCCGCGGAACGAGTTCTAGTTTGGCTTTTAACTCTTAAAAGAGAGTGACTTTATTTCCTGACGAATACACCTTACTTCCGCTATACTACTTACTTACTATACTTACTTCCAGCTATACTAGCCTGCAATGCCTGACATGTGGCGCATGCGGACTTGCACAGGATGATTTGAGTAACGCACACCGATGTATTTCCATTCATGAAATATGTCTTTTCTGCTGGCGATAGCACAGCTTTTCTTTTTTATACTGAATCATTCACCATGCTGTAATTTTCATGTACTTCGGTATTGATATGCGGTAACTGCTGTGAATATTGCTTCGGTTATTGGAGCATGCTTATAGGTGCCATATTATTGTCCTCTTTCCTTTGGTATCGTTTCAACTTATCATTGGGTAGCCATACGCTATATAGACCACATGTAAAACCTCAGAAAAAATTGTACAGAGAGTCTATAGATATTTCAGAGACATTTGTCTCTAAAGTCTATAAAAAAATCCCGGAGTTTAGGCTCTAGGCAACACAAATCATATAGGCAGTCTATTGACAATCTATCTATAGATTTATGACCATATACTTTATTAGACTTTTTATCTACAGACAGTCTATAGACTGTGAACACAAAGAAGGAAATATCTATAGGAAGGCAAAAGAGCTTCTAATGTATCTATACTCTCTATAGATCACTCTTATAAAGGCAGAAATTGTGCCGAGGAATTTAAAATTAAATAAGAAAAACACTGCTTCTGCCCGCACCACTTTCGTAGAACGGGCTTGCAAGCAATCTTGATGATAATCGAATGGGTGGGCAAATAAGGCACGAGAGAAACGGTGCAAGATTCTATCTGTTCTTTGGTCCTGACGCAATGTCCACCCCGAAACTTTCATACTCTTTTCCGACTCCCTGAATGCTTCCCTTTTTTTCTTGCATACATGTTTTCTTTGCTCGTGAATGGAAAAGACTCAACCATCGCATTATTATGCAGCCGTCACTGCGAAATGCACTCAGATCGAATCCCGTGTTCACATTATTATTCATCGAACATGCGCTCGCTCTTCCCACTGTATAGAGGTAGAGGCGGGGCTCAGCGAACTGGGTCATCACTCCGCTACACCGTGTGAATCGCATGACAGCACAGAGCTGACAAAAGCAGGTGCGCGTGCATAAGTAGGGCTTACAATGGGACACAAATTTGAAATTCACGACTCGAAGCGGTGGCCGAATGCAAAGCAGAAAGACGAACGCTTCGACCCGGGTTCGCCTCTGGCCGGGTGCTGTCGTCTTCTCGGAGTTCTATATGCTGCTTCGACACACGTGGGTGCATTTGCGAGCAGCATAAGAAAACTGCGGGTTGAACGTATGCCAAGCGTTATTTCTCGGAAGCAGATTTTTCGGTATTTCTGTGACCTGCGGACCTGCAACAATGTCGATGAAGCGTGTTTTCTCATTTTTGTTTGCGTGTCCACAACAAGCGCCTGCCTTTAAAAGTGCAGCACGCGCGACAAGTACGCCTTTTAGCTGCTCGTGTCTCTCGCTTGTTGCATGTAGGTCACGGGATTTAAAGGTACCATTTGGAGACGTGCTTGAGTGTTGCAGTTTATTCAAATGTTAATTGATTTTTACCTCAAGGCTTACTTGAAGCATTTTAAAGACGGCAATGCAGTTTATTCGTGTTGGGCGAATCACGAAGGAAGAAATAGAGAGCAAATCCTACAGTCTGCTTGGAGGAGTATGCAATGGGCTTTTATTTCATTGCCAGTTGAAAATATATAATACCAGTTTGTAAATTAAGGTTTAACGTCCCTCTCTGACACATCCGCTACATGGACGCCGCACTACCGGGCTCCGTTGTAATGTAGACCATATAGGATTCTTAATCGAGCACTAACATCGTACGTGACACGGCTGCTTTTTTTTTTTGCGGCCGGGATCGAACTCTCGACCTTAAGATGAGCAGCCGAACGACAAAGCCATTGAGCCACAATGGCAGGTTCAGTAAGAATATGCTTGCAAATAAACGAGTAAAGAACCAAACGCGACCAAAAGAATATTAAGTGTCCAATGACGCGAAGCAGCACTTTAATAAAAGTACAGGAGGCGAAAAAAACGAAAAATGAAAGAAAAAAAGTGGGAACTTATATAGGGATGAATGTACCAAGTGGTTATTCCTACCGCTGAAAAATCAGCGACCGAGACTGAAATTTATCCACACGCTGCTGTTCTTTTTTTTTATCAGTGCAGATCATAATGTATAAATTTAAAGATAGAGTTTTGCTGATTCTTGCGCTGCTATCGATACAGCGCTCGCAAAGCAAGCGTTCTGTAGACCATGGTTAATGAAACCGCGAAGTCCGGCGCATTCGGAACGACCTTAGGGAACCATAAAGCCGCAAATAAATCTTGGGCGCAGTCGGGACGAATTTTAGACTCCATATATACTTATGCGAATGACAATGTCTGTCTCTAATCAGTTTATTAAAAAGGTGCTTTTTCTGAGCATCCGCCTCGCATGTGGGAGGTGCGGGGTTCGATCCCCAGTGCCGCCGGGTACCCACCGGTTATACCATGGGTGCAAGCTTTCCCCTGTTCTGGTGCTCGGCTTATTAAGGGTGAAATGCTTTGGAAATGGGTCTTTGACCCCACCTTGAGAAGTCGAAAATACCTTGTGCCATGGCGCTCTTTGGTCATAGATGCCCTTGCGCCGTAAAAATCTATAATCATAATCGAAAGGTGCTTTTTCACGCCGAGCGTAAATTACATTATCAACGGCAATGGTGTCAAGGCTCATGTTGTACTTCTGGAAAGGAATTGTCCCCAATGTTCCCCCGATTTACTGCTATTGACGTTGTTCCCACTTTTTTTTTCAGTCCACAAGAGGCCTCTCTTGGCGCTGGAATATGCAGCCGCGAGCAGAGAAATGGCAACCTATGGCATATTGCTATTCAGCCTGATAGCCTTATTCTTTTGAACAATTCTGACACTGTAAGTTCGGTTACGTTCAGATGACTCCTCTGGGCCTTGATTTTCTCATGGGCTACCAAAATGTCACCAAGAAGGCGCATTGTAGCAAACGCGATGCACTTCCTGGAAGTCATTCCGCTTGTTTTTATAGTCTCATTCTAAACAGCTACACACCATAGCAGTGAAAGGCACTGCAAACAAAAAACAATGAATATTTACGACCAACTCTCGCTCCTTTTGATGCAGTAGCGTTTTCTGCCAACATAAGTTTGTTACTTCCCCCTGTTCTTTGCTGCTGGTTCTGCGTCCTACAGATATAAAGAAGGCTAGAATCAATCACCTTTTTAAGTATTTTCATGCTGTCGCCGCGACGCTGTTACGAGGAAGAGTGATTTCTCCGGGAACAGGCGAAATCTTATGGCGCGAATAGAAGTGTTCCCATAGTAGCTAGCAAAGGCTGAAACCAAAAAATCCAAAGTGTAACGTCAGCATTAAGCATATTGGCTCCTTTCAAGTTTCTGAGAGCTCTGACTTTTCCTGTCGCTTAAAACTGCGTTTGTTATATGCTAATTTAAAAGAACACATTAACAGTGATACGAGCTTTGGGATCCGTGAGAAGCAAGAGTTTAGAAAGCACCTACGGCCAGACCTTCATTAAAAAAAAATCAGAAGTAGCACCCAACAATACTATTGATGTAGAAGCATTAGCTCGACAGCGAAATTGACTTAAGATAGAGTTCGTAGGAAAAAAATGAAGCTTGATGCGAGGTGACTCTTTTCTTCCAAACTAGACTACGAGACTTCAGAGAACGCAGTGCAGAAAATACCTCTGCAGGGTCCCAGACACGGTAGGAATGAGACCACTGACCTAACCTACAGTATGCAGTAATACACCGAGAGAAAAAGACCACCACTGAAAGAAATATTATTACCGAGGACGGCACTGGAGGGTGTAGGAAGGGTTTAGTGAAGTTTTTTTTTTTCATACATGGCAGTGATGAAGGCACACCGCAATTTGTAGATATATCTGCAGATCCTAGAGTAACTACTGGTTCATTTCTTGGTATCAGCAGTAGTAGTCATGTGAGCAGGCGTACAAAAGACGATCTAAATCGAATTGTATTGCAGGTATAGTCGGTAGCACGCAAAAAAAATTGGCTGTTCGCTTTTCAGTACATCTTTCTGTGCTCGTGTAGGCGTGCAAAGGATAGTATTCGTGACGTTTGTTACTGAAGGAATATTCAGAAACCTGCTTTTTTCAGAGCTGTTTCCTGTTGTGGTAGAAAAAGCTGAATGAAACATCTTAAATATTCTCCGTTACAGAGGGCTTTGCAGAGGAGCCCGATTTGCAGAGGGAGAAATGTTTACACCTTTTACCCATCCTCAATTCTGTTATTCTTTCGAAGTAGCTGCTTCTATTTAAACGTTACTACTTAACGTAGATGGTTGATGATCTTAAAGCTACACAGCGTCGAAGAAGGGTTCGAAATACTTGCGGCAAAACTCAGCGTTAGCTGACCTTTTTGCTGCATCAGTATTAATTGGAATAAACTACCTGCATTATAAGCTGATGCAAAATAAAGCTTCATTCATTCGCCACATAGTTTAAACTATATTGCTTTCAAATAGCCTCATCTTAATTTTGCTTCGCATGATTTGTTTTGCATATTGTGCAATTTTGGGGACAACAGGGCGTTGACTAACAATGTTTTATCAGGCCTCCGACCAGACTTGAAATCTACGCGCTATGTCGTCTGGACTTTGCTGCATACGCGCAACGCACTAGGCAGCCGACGATGAGCAGGCTCAATGATAGCCAGCGTGTGTTTATGGTTATTATTTCTCATTACGACTCTAATTCTTTTTCTCCTCTTCCAAAATATCTAGTGCTGTTGGTAAGGATGAAGAAATCAGACTGGCAAACCTCTCCACCCATTCTGTCATCGAATCCTTCTTTCTTTTGCGCAGATTGTCGTCCTTTTTGTTGTAAAAAACGTGTGGGCTAGAAAATTTTGCTCCATGTAAAATGCGTGACATCGTGGATCAGCTAATCGAGACTTGCCCCTCGGCCGCCTTCGGAGTGCGTTCTGACACCTGGCCGTCATCAACAAATAATTCTTATAGTATATGCCTGCCAGGAAGTTCGAGCGTTACTTCGCTTAACTAACATAAGTGTCTCACTCACGGCTTTGATTAAAAAAGTTAGTGCTGTGCTTGTATATACTGGCAGTATTCATAATTCCGTCTCCATTGTCGCCTACCATAAGTCTCTCTCTTCACCTGTACCTGTTCTGCGGTCTTCAGTAACATGCCATAGAATTGTCATTCAGTCCAACCTCTCCGCATTTATTCCAAACCACTGGCATTGGCTCGTATGACAGCACGACACAAGCGTTACTGGTACACAAAAAACTGATGCTAAATTCTAACTGCGTATTGAGGCGAACTCACGCCATCGAAAGACGCGGTGATAGTAGTAAGTGTGTAAGACAATCGTCGAACGTAAAAAATGATGACCGCAGTCGGCATAATCTAATATAAACGTAACAACCAGCTTTTTTATAACGCGCTTGATGCGCCTACGACAGCCCCGTACAAAATAGAAACAGTTTGGCGTGGATGCGGTCAGTCCGATAAAATCTGGTCCTCTCTCCATTGACAAGCGAAGTGATAAGGCTACATGTCAGCGGAGCAGCGCAATGACCATGTAGCAACAAACAGTACAAAGCTTTAGTTCGCTAATAAGTACCGCCTGCACCAAAAGTAGCCGAGCAGCCATGCTGGCTGCCGAAGCGGGCTTGCAGCCGAGCGGTGGCGCTGCGGTCGCCGGCGCTAGCTCTTGCTCCCCGGCTACGAGGGTAGACGGGCTGACGTAATTCTGACGTAGTCCGCCACTCGGATACGAGCCCGCTCTGGGCGCCGCGATGGCTTCTCGGTTACTTTTGGCGAAGACGGTACATGTTCAGAGAGTACCATTATTAAATTATTAATATACGTGAGTAAAACAGCAATAGTCTATGCAAACATGGCCTGCGAAGTGGTCGAAATCAATATGTGCCTCTCAACCGCGGGCTGCCTCGTGACTCACAGGGATTCGGCGGCACGCGAAAAAGTCTCCAGAAAGCTTAACTCAACAATATAGGACATCGTCAACTCACGTTAATGTGCATCATGACCCTCCTGCAAAACCTCGTTCTTTACAAAATTTTTAAAAAACAATTCTGCTTCCAGTTCTATGAAACGTCGTTAGGGAAGGGATCCAGATTGATTCCTACCGCATTCGTTAAGGAGCTGCAAAATCCCAGCACATGGCCTTATTATTTTAATCACCGTGTTTAATACGCAGGCGAACTTGCTAACACAGCCCACCCGAACTCGCACGCAGTAGCAAAATGCCACAGGCACTGAGCCACTACGGCAGATAGCTTTCTTGCTGCACACAATTGCAAACCTGCGGCAAAGAATTTGAAACTGGGAAGTGATGGGTGTTCAGTTTCGTCGGTGGTTACGCATCCAGCTTACACAGAAGGCGCTTTTTAACAAATCGTGTCCTCCAGTACTCTCATCTTATTATGCGCTGCTGTTCTTTCCTTTGGCATTAAAAACCGTTACACGCGGGTTTTCTCAAGCATGCACTTGAGGTAACTTAAAGCAGCTCTGCTTGGGAAAGCGATTGCATTTTTTTTGCATGAGCTCCTGCTTTATACTCATTGTTATTTTTGTCATACTTACAACACAAGGTTTCTATGAGGTTTTCGCAGTCCACTAAAATTTCTTCATGCTTGCCTTAGGCCACAAAAGTTCGAGTTGCGATAGTTTCAAACTCGAGCAAGACACCGTTCACAGTACGTAAATTGATACTTGTACGCAACTGCATTTGTGGAAAAACAGAAGCAGAGGATTCAAGAATGAAGTTTCTGTGCCAGCGGTGAGCGTGCTTTTACACGTCGCGATATCCGTGCAGCCCGGGGGCGAAAATTGCTTAGCGCCCATTTACCAAACCGATTCCCCACTCAACCACTGAAAAGGTGCGCACAGGCTTTCAGTTATGTCATTCTGTTCGAAAATGTTAAAACGTTGTTTGCTTCTATGAAACCGATTACACGAGCGGAACATGTTACCGACAATGAAGGCAGAGATCATTCGTGAAAAGCAGCTGCTTTATGAGTGACCTTTATGTGTTAACTGGGAACTAAAAACGATCCTCCAATACCGCTTTTCTGATGGTTTTCCACGTCATTGAAAAGTTGTGTTGTTCCGTTACAAGATAGAATGTCACCTGTGCGACGATAAAACCATCACCTGTGCTGCGGTGAGGTGCGTTAACATCTTTTTCTCGATTCCTGAGTGATGCTGCTGGTAGTCTGTTCTAACCATATCCGATTGGCGCCATTACTTAGTATGATTATGCCATTTAAGGCCGTCTTCGAAACAATGCTTTTGAAGAGGGTCCTTGGATCCTATCCGTGGTCTTTCTTTTTGACAGCTACTGCATGGCAGTTAAATAATCTTTACAAGACACTCACGTGGAGGGCAGATACTACTGATAAATGTGTATTAGCACATGAGATAAGTTATTGTAACGTAATAAAATATTGAGCAAGCAACAGCCTCGAGAACTTTCTTACTAGCTCCTGCAGAAGATGGCTGCAGTCATCGAAACCGATTTTGTCAGCCCATCAAAGGGGCTACATTAACGTCGATATTGAAAACTACATATTGCAAGTTTTGGGAACAGTACCGTGATATACGGTCTAATACGTGGGCATCTTGCACACTAGTAACAATGTCTCTGGAAACACTGAATTATGGATTAGTGTGCCCTGGAAGGCAATGTTATGTTACCTTGAAAAGAACTAACCCGTGTACAGAATTTTGTTTTTGTCAGTAAGAAGTGGTTTTCTTTTTTTTTGCACGTTTGAATTACCCCTTTTCTAAGCCTCCCTAACTTAAACTCCTGGTGTCACCCTGGAGCGAGGTTTTGTTTAGGTTGTGATTTCTTCTATTTCATAGCACTTGGCAGTGGAATGTCTGGAATATTGTTGATACTAGTGTTCAATGTGCTGGATGAGTAGTACGCACGGAACGAGAAACTGGCGAGGTCGAAGCGCCGTGATATAAGCCCATTGTGCTGCTTCTCAATGAACATATTACTTCGCTAAGGGTGGGGGGGGGGGCTGTAGAGAAAAGCACTCTATTCAAGGGCGATATATTAAGCGCCCAAACTATCCTGGGCATGGACCACCAGAGCACGCTGGTCGTCCAGCTCCTCCAACTCCAGCTAAGTACTCCAGGTAGGAGATGCGGGGGGAGGAGGGAGGAAGGTGCTTGGAGCTTGCTGGAAGGCAAGTGTCACTGATATAAGTAGACGGTCAGTTACTGTTTATAGAGAAAGCCAAAATATTTCACACTTGCAATCGCCGCATATTTCTCTCAGATCACTGCGTCAGTTCGCAAACAAGTTAGATGCTTTTGAAGTATGCCTGCGAATTGAGTCTTGTTCAAACGTAATGCACGTTAAGCACTGCCGGCAGGACGTAAAATAAGTTTCTGCGCGTTTCTTCACACTTATGCTGTCTATTTGTAAGCATGCCTAGATGCACAATACGATACACACGTGAGTAAATAGTGTATATTTAACAAGTTAAAAAATATATATTCCTGTGTATGTCTTTTGTTACTCGTTGGAGAAGAAAAATAGCTTGTCGCAATTTTCTTTTCCCGGTTTACTTCTTTCTCTTGCTTTGTTCTTCCAAGTTTTTGCCTATAATCTTTGTTGGTTTTTGTCTATTCTTACGCTTTATTGCAGAAATGGCGCTGGTTCGTGCCTCCTAACCAACATGAAATTGTCTCTCCGAATAAAAAACGTCAGTTGGCATTTACCCCCTGTGTCCGTCTTCCCTTCTTCATTTCAAATTGGCTAGCTTTTTAAAATAGTAAAGCAACTAGCCGTGCTCTATATACCTGTCTGTAACGTGCCCTAAGCTAACGTTTACCTACTGACCCCACAACTACGACCTACGACCTCATTTAAATAGTTAAAAAAAATTGTTGCCAATCCACGCCATTTACGATCGAAGGGCAGAGTATTTCCGCGCCTGCTTGTGAGTGAACGATGCATTTCGGAAGGGACAGCCAAATGTGCGGTCCTCGTTTTTTTTTTTTACTCTAGTAAGCTTGGTACGGGTCTGCACGAGGTTAAGACGTTGAAGCCTCGACCATTGCCCACAAAGACCAATGCGCCGTAAAAGCATAAAAGCACTTTTGCCATTTTTTATGCTTTTACGGTGCATTAAAAGCACTTATGCTAACCCCCCACGGTGGCTCAGTGGTTAGGGCGGTCGGCTACCGATCCGGAGTTCCCGGGTTCGATACCCGACCTCGGCGGCCGTGTTTCGACGGAGGCGAAACGCTAAGGCGCCTGTGTGCTGTGCGATGTCAGTACACTTTACAGACGCCCAGGCGGTCGAAATTATTCCGGAGACCTCCACTACGGACGGCACCTCTTTCTTCCTTTCTTGTCTTAGTCCCTCTTTTATCCTTTCGCTCACGGCGTTGTTCAGGTGTCCTCCGATATGTGAGACAGATACTGCTCCATTTATTTTCCCGAAAAACCAATTTTAAATTTGTTACTTTTTTCCTTAAGCGCCTTTTCATTTATTGCAGGCAGCATGACTTAATGAAGGATGTCGTAGAAGTTCCACATTCCAAGCATAGGCGGGAAGGATTGACGCTTTGCCTAGAAAGGCAGATATACTAGAAGCACAGGGCACAAATGACTCGCTTAGACTTATAGTTCCTACTCACAGAGGCTGATACACATTTAGTTTCGTACTTGCACACTAAATCGGCAGCTCTGTGAATAATAACAGCTAGTACAACACTTGATGTCCAAATAACGTTATCTTTGTCAGACAGCACTCTGAACTGTAACTGTAAAGGCACCCTACTTAGAATAATGTCTGATGATTATGATTATGTTTGAGGCGCAAGAGCATCTGGGGCCAAAGAGCGCCATGTCACAAGGTATCTTTCTTCTTCTATAGGGGGCGGTCAGAAACCCATTTCCCAAGTATTTCACCCTAAAGAAGCGGAGCACCAAGCCAGGGGAAAGCTTGTACCCTTGGTATTATCGGTGGGTAGCCGGCGAAACTGGGGATCGAACCCCGCCTCTCCCGCATGCGAGGCGGATGCCCAAACCACTAGGCCACTGCAGCGGTGGCCTAATGGTATGAGCAGAATGTCTGAGTTTAGGCTTTGGCGAACCTCATGGCCAAATGGACGATCCGGATCAAGCGTTCCGGCCGTGAGCTGCGCAGAGCAGCCTTCCATCGCTCATGTCGCTCAGCCCCTTCAGAGAATGGAGTAGTGTTGTTGCGCCAATTGCGATATATGTAAGTAAAGTTGGTTTGCTAACTCGAGCAGAGGCGACAGTGGAGTGAGGAGTCACCCGAGTGAATTAGGGAATTGAGAAAATCGGACTGCAAAGCATTCCTTTGTAGTCGGCGCCAAAAGACTTGCTCGGCCTAGGGCAGAGATTTATGAGGGTAGGGTAGATGCGGCGGCAATTGCAGTATAGTATTGCGAAAGGAAGATAGACCGTCCACTGCTCGGCTGTTGACGAGTGCTCGGGCGTGTTTGTGGGTGGCTGTATTCCTTTAGTGTCCACAGAGCTCTGGAACCCATAGGTTGGTGATTGTGCACAGGGGAGGAGGGATGGATTTGAGGATACGGCAGGCCGGTGCTGGGATTCGGCGCATATCAATGTCACGGATCGCTGGTTTGTAATTTGAGAAAATATGTTCAGCTTCAGTGTGATGAGTTGTTCGAAGAATGGCGGCTTCCTTCGCTTCGATTAATTGAGCTACCTGGCCGCGGGTGGTGCAACAAAGGGTTTTCTGTGCATTATCCAAGACTGCCACTGCGAAGGCAGGGCGATGAGAGTATTCTGCCGCATCTACATAAACGGCTGGGGCCGAAGGTGGCTCGTGCTTATGAAGCGGCCTGGCTCTGGCTGCCCTCCGATCATGATTATGGCTGGGATGAGTATTTTCGGTAATGGTGGCATGTATAGATCGAATGTTGCGTATGCAGTCGGGGGTGAAGTTGGGGGGGGGGGGGGGGGGGTCCGCTGAGGTTGATTTTGAGAAGATTAACGAGTTGCCTGCCTGATTAAGACAGGGAAAGACGATTATACTGGCTAATGAGGTGCGATTCGACCAGTTCATCTGTCATGTTGTGCACCTCCAGCTGGAGCTGCCATACCGGTGCTGTAACACACGACGAGATGTTATCCTTCATGCTTTGCCTTACCATTTCGATCTTTGTTTTCGTTGCTTGGGCATCGCTGACCACGCTCTCAGCAATATTTGTGTCATAGCAGAGGATTTATTAGCTCCACTTTACGTTACACAGGTTGTGCTTTCTTTTACGGGTGGTGCGTTGACGTATATCTGTGTGGCTTGTGTGTGCGGAGTCGGGGTCCTAGTGAACACGCGAGTTCATACCACAACTTGCATGCCATGCGGCTTCGTGGGAGTGCGAATACAGTCACCGCCACTCAAATTTCTCGCCCGAAAGAACGAGCTACTGCAATATTTTCCAAAAAGTAAGGGTATGTTCATGTGGGACACTTTTTTGCTTAATTCTTGAATTCCCCGTTATTTTCGCATTCGGTTAATTCAGATAATTTTTCCGCCATCGTTAAATCAGAATTAACGGGGTTGTACAACATGGAACACGTTCACGCTAGCCGGACGTCAAGTTCAATAACTGGAAAACGAAGCCGCGTTTTTGGGCGTCTAACCGACGGGCGCCTTTCCTTTCTATGTCGCTCAGACAAATCAGCATTTATAGGGAAGCCGATGCCCCGAGCACAGAGCTCATAGGGTGGGCCAAAACACAGAGCCAAAGAAACCTTGCTGTGTTTCGCCTATAATTTACGAAAATAACGCAGGCCCGTCGTGGCAGCGCAATTTAGGAGTCCTGAGGCCAAAAACTTTGGCCTTAGGCTGAGCGTCGTGAAGTTATTGATACTTCACGACCCTCCTTTTAACTACGTTCTACCACATTTGTAGTGTCTGCTTTTCCGCGCAGTGCACAGGCATATGTCTGGTTGTCGCAGCTTTCACGGCTTTTTAAAGAAAAATTTATGGATATAAAAAAAACTTGTAATAAATAACGCCAGTATCTCCTGGAAGAAAGAAAAGAGAAAAGGGTGCAAGAAAGCAGTGGCACCTCATTTCAAGTGCTGGTACACAAGTGTTAATACTACGCATGGTCAGAGTAATGGTTCCATTCGGAAAAAAATGGCACTTCATTCAGTGTTACGTCTATATTAGCCAACTGCAAGAATACATACGTGCTGTTTAATGTCTGGACCACGCGCGCACAAAGGAAACAACACAGAGAAGGTTGAGACTAAAAATCTTTTATGAATTATTTTAATTACGCAAATTGTAAGCACACATGTGGAAACAGCGACTACGTAGCATGTAGGTGTATACCAGGAGTCCTCGCCTGCTATCGGTGCCTGTGCACGAGTATATTTTCAGTTCCATTTACTTTACAATAGCGTCACGAATTCCAGTTGAGGTCGCCTGGTGGACGCAAGGAACAAAGAGCTAGCGTTGAAACAAGCATATTTGTAAACATTTTCTGCACACAATGAGCCAAAGAGCCACACACAATATAGGGGCCTTCTTAGCCACATCTTAAACAAAATGCGATAGTATTTGAAGTTAGTCCGCCACAAGAATTCCTAAGGACTCCCAAAATTATGGAAGCAGATAAACCGCAGGAAACCGATCAAGGTGTATTATTGGGTGAATTAAGGTGGGTTGGTGGGAATTAGCGGGCTAATTAAGGTGATAGGTGGGAGGATTAGACAGTATTAGTGGGTAAATTGCGACGTATTAGTGGATGGAGTTAGTATAAGCTCATACAATAATCCAGCGGAAGGCAGTCGAAGTCCTCATAATTTCAAACTTGGCGGTGGCGATGACGGTGCGACCCTATCGGCCAATCAGGGAATTTATTTATGGAAAAACAGGGTAGTTTCCGCAACACGACACCCTAAATGCTATCGCATTAAAAACTATCACAATGGAAAAGAGGGACCCGGACGCTGCCAGCACTTACGAGCGCGACCACATTCGAAGGAGACTAAGAACGACTGCTTGAACGCAGCAGAAAGCGCGTCACAGGGAAAGACGCTGCGTGTTCTAAAAGGATTAAAAATTGCAGACCTGTCAAACAGTGTCTCTTTGGCCACCTGACGACGATATTAGCACCCTGCACCTTTCTCTTTCTTCTTTCTTCCTTTCGTCACCTTTTCTCTCACGGCGCGGCTCTGGTGTCCACGGAGATTTGAAACAGGAATTCGGCCATAGTCTTTTCTCAAAAACCAATTTTAAATTTTTTACTGGAACCTGCGTTCTAGTGCACGATAACAAACCAATTTCTTGTCCCGGTTAACCTTCCTGCCTTTCCTCCTCCTCTTCCTCCTCCTCCTCCTCCTCCTTTATAAGCGAATAGGTGTGGGTTGGATTCCCACAACCTTATACCTTCCTCCGTCTATTATCTTAATTCTGCGGACGTAAGCACGGACCACAATCTGCTGAAAAAGAGAGGTGAATGTGTAGCAGTTGGTGCATTCTTGCGTATTCTTGCTTAAAAAGATTATGTACGTCCGTACACACATCTGCCTGCATGATTTTCTACATGATAACCAGCGGCCTTAGTCATGGGAAGTGACATCATCTATGAAGTGTGTAAATATATAATGACATGTGTAGATGAGGTAGGGCGAACTAACAAGAATTGCAAGTGTGGAAAGAGTTACCGAAGGACTTTATGCCTTCGGACTCGCGTATCGGGCTTCCGGGGCTTTACTCGAATACATATGCCTCCTCCTTAGGCTTCATGCCCGGACACGGATCTCGTATATGCTTGACGCTGGACTAGACAATGAAGAGAACGCGGCCTCCGAGAACAGAGTTTCCCAAAGTGCCACTAGTGGGTACGTTACGTACCGGGCATTTATTTTATTCTACTAATTTACGATTTTTGTTTTCATTCCTCATTCTACCTGAAAGATCGATCGTCTAGCCTCAAGAGGAAACTTGAAGAATGTGCTTACAATAGCCAGTGAATGAAGTATGTGCACAATAGTTAGTTCAGGAAGTTGATAACCGTTAAACCACTGCCTATCCACACTGCTGTTACATCCCTGCCACCACAGTCGTTTGCACGTATGTAGGCTGGAAGCCAGCATCGGTAGACGGTTATTAAAGAAAGCATTTCTTTTGCATAACAGGGCACCTGACTTTACAGCATAGCGTCAGTTTAACTATTCTACACTTAAAACTGTAGCTCTTTTCTGCGTTGTTAATCTATTTTTTTGTCGCTTATTTAGCGTAGAATTGAGATCCTTACATCGTTCTCAGAAAGCACACAATGCCTGCGTTCCTCGTTTAGCAGGGGCATCAAGAAGTGCTTATTGGGGCTCATATTGCAACGTCAAGTGTATAGAGTAGGTAAATTAAAAGAGCGCTCGCGGTATCTTTGAATGACCTCCTCGGGATGCCCTCGTCCTGCATGGCGCTCTCGCCGAAAGAAAATGCCAGACTTAAAAGCCGCGCGATTGCCATGTAGAAGGAAGCCGATGTATAGTACTAGCTCTCTGGGAAGCAATAAAGGAACCAGTCTCCATTCCCAGAGAGGGAGATTTATGGAATGTGTACCTTCCCAAGCGACCCGCTATCATCTTTGTCGCTATCATTCTTGGAGGAACTGATTGGCCATTCAGTGGAGAACGCGCTTCTGGTTCGGCTATTTCCGCAAGCAGCGCGTAGATATATGTATACCGCATGTGCGTGCTTGTACGCACGTACGCGCAGTGAATGAATGCACAGTACACAGAGGAACCATCGCGGTGCACCTCATTCGGTGCGGTGTTGGCGCACACGCCAATAATATATATCGCCTGTCACGCCTGGCAGGGCTCAGATGCATTGGTGCGGTTTGCATGCCTTGTAATAAATGCGCGTGCGAAAGAGATGAAAGGTCTTAGTAGCTTTGCCTTCTGTTCGTTTGCCCCAACCGCCAGAAAAGCTATTTATATTCGTGTGAAATGGCCTGTACCATGAACGCTTAGCCATGCGCATCGAAGGCTTAGTTATAGATCGCAGCTTTCGTGCGCGTACCTGTGCATGCTTGCCACCATGAAATATGTATTAACTTTTACTCATTTATGAATATGTCCTGTTTAGCGAAAGTTATGGTACTGACAGAATCCTTCCTCCACTTGCCGCGGAAGAAATGGTGCTCAAGCTTTGTCTTAATGTGTTTTCCTTAGGCGCGAAATCACCGCAAATATCTCGGTGGTTTTTGTTTTAATGGGATGTTTCAGATACTTTTTTGATGGCTTTTCTTTGTCCTGTAACGTTGCGGTTTATAATTTCATTATCTTTAGTGCTTATTTCCGTACGCTTCTCGTCGGCATTTGGTCACTCCCTTTGGCACAAGGAAATCCTAACGGTGTTTTATATTTTGCTCAAACATGTTTTTGTAAAAAAAAAAGAAGAAAAAGCCAAGCATTTTCGCATGTACTGAATATGATGTATTTAAAGAGCTTGCCAAGAACTTGCGATTCGGGGTGTTAAGGAATTGTACGGTGGGAAATCACATTGCGGATTTGTTTTGCTATGCAACAGGAGGAGTATACGTGACAATCTACCGCATTCTTTCTGCTGTTGAGACCATTACGCCCGTTTGGGTCTTACTATGACTCCAGCGTTGACCACGCTTAACATTCGCTGCTGCACTGACATCTACTTGTTCTACGGCTCCATTATACATAAAAGAGCAAAAAAAGGAGCCTGGTGATAGAAGTTACAAGAGAGCTGGAACAGCAAGGTAGTAAAAATCTCTTGCAACGTTGCGGACCGCGAAGCAGCCCGTCTGAAACATGCATCAACGACGTGCTTTAAAACCTGGCAGAAGGAAAGTGAAAAATTGCCAGGCCAGTCAGAAAAACCAAAATGTGCCCGTGATTGAACATTACTAATGAGCCTGTCGCTGACTTAATCTCCTGCTACGTATACCCAAGAAAACACTTTAAGCTGCCCACAAACGTCCTGGTAAAGGAAGATTGAAAGTGCATGTCTTACGAAACGACGGCGTAATTAATGATTATTGATGAACGGCGCGTGCACTCGGCTTCAAATCGAAAAAGCCAAGAAAACTTTTCATTTCTGCTAGAAAAAAATTGGCCAAGAAGAAAATAGCAAGAAACAATACACATAGAGGCCTGCAAGAACAGTTGTCTCTTGAAAGGGAATAAGGCAGGAAGAAAAACAAGGTAAACTAGTAAAATAAGGAAATTTTTTGTATAGAGTCTCAGCAGCACTGTGGTCTAATTATGTAAATTTAATGGTAGCTCGAAGAAACGCACGGAGGCTTAACTTTAGCGACAAACCGGCCGATACCCTGCTGACGGCGGTGGGATTAAGCGCAAGAAAAGGCTAATACCGATTTATTTTTCTCGTTTCTAGTTATACGTAGAGAGCTATTCTCCAGGTCTCGGCGGTTTCTCCTCCTTCCTGTGGTCTTGAACAGGGCGCCCATCAGTAGGCGGCAATTTATTATATATCTTGCCCAGAGCTGCGCTAATATTTGCACTGTGTTCCCTGTCAGCGCGAGATCAAGAGCAAGAGACCGCGCGGTCGGCGACTGATCTCTTTCCGGCTCTTATTTTGCGTTTATATTGGGTTTCCTTATTTATTTGCCATTTCCGAATGGAAATTTTCAATTAAGGAGCCCTACGACCAGCTAGAGTAAAGTTGTCTGCTATTAGCTGGGTTTTGCTTGAACGCCGAATCACCTAATGCATAATGTCATAACGCGTGCATATTCAGAACATGCCGCTATATAGAATCTCGAAGCAGTTTTAATGAAAATGGAAAAATTCATTAATATTTTTCATTGCGTTTGTGGATATTGTGTAAAACTTTCATGCGCACATTTTTCTTGAGCAGGTCTTTCATCAGTGGGACTGTTAGCAAAGGGAAATGACTCTTCAGCGTCTCTAATTGGCACGGTGCTCTTTCCTTGTCCGTGATACTGCGCTACAAGTTATATTCCTGTTGCGGTCGTGACTCTCCACCTATGCACACCCTTGTCAAGTCCAGCTTTTTTCGGGCAAAAAGTTTGAAAACGGAAAAATTGTAATACACTGTTAAAAAAATATTGAAGGTAATGGCCCATTATTCTGATATATAGGAAAAACTTTCTTTTAAAGTGTTTCCAGCGACCGCATCGAACAGTAATTCTGCCATAGAAAACCAATGAGGAACACTTTTGATGATAGCAAAAACATTAATAGAAAACAAATATAAGACTGGCGTCGGGTGATCTGCGGATAGATTTATTTTTATAGTGAAATCTTACAATATGTGAAAAAATTGCTTTCATAAACGGTTTCCTGATCAAAAATGTCTTTGTCCATAATTGCTGGTTATGATGTTGTAATAGGTTCTTTGGCACTAAGCAGCTTAGGCAATCGTGTGCTAATCAGGGCGCCTCAAATGATGTGAGCTACAGCTTGGCTGCTTTTTGCATTGCTGTGAGTCATTTGGTTAAGCCTAATTAAACCACTGGACAGCCTACTTTTGCCCTGTCCAGGGTCTGTGTTGTTCCCTGCGGCGCTCAAGACATCAGAATAAAAGCTGGTGTATGCCAGCAGTCAGGTATAAGAAGAAATAGAGTTCAAGAAGCACGATCAATAGCTAGGATTTGAAATAAGTGCAAAATATTCCAAGCAGACCTCGCACTAATATAATCTGCTCTCTGATAGGTGTAGACAGGGACAGTATACCGGGTGTTCCGCCTAAGTTGTTGTGCAATTAGTAAAAATCGTTTTTCTAGCAAGAATACCACTATTTTTCAGCATAGCATTGTCAACCCTGTAGCGCATCATAAGACAACTAAGACGTGCTAACTAGTAGGCTGGTTAACCAACACCAAATATTTGAACTTCTTAACTACTGTCTTTCTCTTTCGGGCGATGCTTAATTTTCTAATAGATTTAAAAGCCTCAAACTACACTTTGTTAGCTTCTTTATTTATTTAGAGGCGTGCAGCACACTTTAAGGTATATGAAATAAAAGATTTTAGAATTTAAAAAACATAGTGTCGGCGGTGTTACCCCAGAAAATTTTAGCCTTTCTGACAAATTACGTGGACTGGAAGGTCGGTTTGCCTGCAAGGTTGTTGCAAAGGCATTTATTCTTGTCCGATGCAGGCAAAATTTCTTGCTGCACATTGCCGAGAGTAACTGCATTTTTGGAATTGTAAAACTGATATGGATATTACTTATGGTGGTCTACACTGCTCTCAGTCGATAAGGAGACTAACCGTAATACTCAAAAAGTTCACTATTCAGTAATAGTTAACCAACCAACTAGTTCGCACGTGTTAGGTGCATTCTGATGCGCTACCTCGCTGACAATGCTATGCCGAAAAACGCGTTCTTCTAATTCAAGAATCCTGTTTTTAAAATTGCGGTACATTTTAGGTGACACAGCCACATGGCCATAACGATGCACAATTGCTTGTTTGGAATTAGCCACTGCTTTGTACTTGTAACCTGCCAGGTCAAGGCGCATGGCTTGTGCACTCATGAATTTGTGCTTACTGGTGGAGAGTCTACCACCAGTGCTCCAGGTTTTCGCCTCCCTTTTTTTTCCAGTTGTGGGAGAACCTACCACATGCTGTATATTTTCCCAGCTGGGCTTCTCTACAGATGGAATTTCGAGGCACCCAACTGCGACTGACTGAACCACGCCATCCTGAGCACAAATGTTTATTTTAAACTGGCTAAAAGAGTGATCTGCGCATGACATCTTGAACTCGACACCAGAAACACGCCAAAAAGAAACAGGTTTCAAATACCGCTTAGGGCCCGGCGCTTCTTAGTTTCTGGGGTAGCAAAGACTGCCTCCTTAGTGAACTTAGACGAAATAGCTTAAAGTAATAGAAGATAAAAAACAACCGCCTTATGTGCGGCAGGGAAAAAAATGCAGGCTATTGCTGGAGCTAGGCATGGATTGCTTAGCATATGAAAACAGTTTCTGGATGAGGAATGCTAATGATGAAATGAACGGCGGCGCAAACAAGGACATTAACAAGAAAGAGACACTACATGCGTCTCTTTCTTGTTAGTGTCCTTGATTGCGCCGCCGTTATTTTGAAGGAATGATCAGTCATCGAAATATTTTGATCAGTGATCGAAATATTTTGAAGGTGAGTGGAAATGGCGTTGCGATGTTTCGAAGACTACGAATTTCTTTGCATTAAACAAGGACCTCGCACACGGCTTACTGGCGAACACTTTAGGCCGTTTATTTCTGATAAAGGGCTGTACACTCAGAAGAAGCGCACAGATAGGATGATGCCGAGATTTTGCTCCTTTGCACGTCAATGCAGGGTAACTTATTCTAGATGCTGGTTCTAGCAGCTGGCAGAAACTCGTGGCACACTCGTAAAAGCTTCGACGAGTTCAAGACGCAAAATTAAATTTTAGAGTGCCATATTTCTGCATAATATCTTCAAGTCTATAATGTAAAATACATAGATTTGTTACAGCTTGAGAACTGAGCTAGCTATCTTGATTTAAAGAAAATCTCTCACAAGAAGAGTTTACCACTAATTTTAGATAACATCTCGACGTTTGGAGATGTATAACACAAGCAAGTTTAATTGGTAAGTCGAACGAAGTGTCTACAAAGCTTTATAGTCTCCTACTATTTGTGAAGGGCACGTATCGTTCGTGCTGTTTACCTTGGGGCTAATCCGAAAGTGAAAACATTTCTTTTATCGAAGGCAGCTCTAGCAATAAACCCATGAATGCAAGTTCTGCAGGCATTGCATGAGTGGTAAAGTTCTCGGCAATCTCATTGCTATTTCATACAGACTGCATGCAATTTTATTATGTTTGAGTTCTGAAGAGCTGACGTCACACGCACAGTTAGTGGAATTTTCTTCATATTCAAATTTTGAAGGTTGGTTTCTGCTTCAAAAGACCGACAAAACTAGTGGCACTCATTTCTTGCAGACCTTTAGAGCGGGGAGAGAAGACACCTGACATGTTGTTATAGATGGTCAAGGCCCTACTATTGACGTGGATGCCCAACGGTTCTGGAAGGAAGCAGTTTTGAACAGAAAAGATTTTATGAGCGCAATTTTTTCATGTATTGTAAGATTTAATTATAACAATCACTATGCCAGTATATCATCTGTCGGCAGGCTTGCATATTTTTGCTGTTAAAGATTTTGCTATCATCAAAAGCATTCCCCATCGGTTTTCTTTTGGAGTCTTGTTGATGCGAGCAGTGGGGGCACTATAATTGAAAGATTTTGATATATATGGGAAGAGTGACATTCAATATAGGACGACATTCAATATTTTTATGTCAGCAACTTACAGTTTTTCAATATTGAAAATTTTTGTCGAAGAATGTTTGACGTGGTTTTGAAGCAAAGTTCTGAGCCTTGCACCGAGGCTCTCTTAGGTTTAGGTGCCTATGGGCGTGCTCACGATGGCTTCGAAACTACGTGCGTGAATGACATCAACTGCCAAACTTGTACGCAGTGCTAGTTAGATATGCATCTGAAGAAATAAACACTCGCAAAGGTAAATTATGAAGAAAAAAGTAAAACATTGATGTCTAGGCACCGCTGCGGGTGCCTTATTCACAATGAGACATTTTAAACAAGGCACCCGTAGCCGTGCTGAAACGACAATGTTTTTACGTTTTTCCTTCTTACTTCACCTTGGGGAATACATGTTTCTTCAGGTGAACTTCCCTCACCAGACAGGTTTTTGTCGAGCCCTGAACTCTGCTAATATTGATTGACGTCATCAAACATTATTTATTCGTGTATATACGAGTGACATTTACTCACAATATAATTGCAAAGAGGAGGAAGAAGATAAGAACGAAATATACACGCAGGTTAACCGGAAGAAGAAACCCGTTTGCTACTCTGCACTGGGAAAAAGGGATGAGTGGATATAAAGGTGAAGCTGAAAAGAGAGTAACAGGAAAATGAAGTCAATGAGCGAAATCAGTACACGTGCGGCCTATCGTGCAGGCAAGTTCCTAAGAAGCGGAGCAGTGCCTGGGAGGCCCTCACTGCCGACGATCGCCGCAGCCAGTGTATGAGAATCTTCATCTCCGCGACCGGGCGTGGATCAAGATGCTCCGGTGTACGGCTGAGAGCCTGCCTTTTGGCGCTGTATGCAGGGTGTAGACAAAGAATGCCCACTATATACTCGCCGCACCTTCACATGGCACATGCCCAGCCATATCGACAGTAATTAAGTAGTGGTTTGTGAAAGCTAAACCATGTAACAGGCAACTCCAGAAGTGTTGCGTCACGTCGTGGCAGGCCAGGTAGAAGCTAGATCTTCAGGTCGTGGTCCCGGGATTCTAGACATCAGTTGGCAAAGATTCTGGCAAGAACTTGGCAAGAACATGCTAGAATTCAAGAATGCAAGCTTGGTATCTCACGCAAGAGTGCGACGCATGTCCCCTCCGTTTGTTTTTTAAGTGGAGACCACACACAATCACCGTCGTGATGACCAGTTCGCGCGGACTCGTCCATGTGGTGATTTCCTGCTATTTTATACAGGGCGTTTCACCTAAGACTTGACTCAATTGTTAAAAATAGTCTTTTTTGAGTTAGAAACGCGCTTTCATCGACGTAGCAATTCCAGTGGTGTAGCACATCAGAATACAGCTAAAACTTGTTAACTAGCAGGCTGCTTAACAAATATTGAATAGATAACCTTTAAACTATTACTTATATTCTCCTTAATTATTGTGAGGTGAGTAGCCCACCGTAAGTAATATCCATGTAAGTTTATAGAATTTCAAAAACGCAGTTAGGCTCGACGCTGTGGCTCAACAAACTTTGGCTATTTCGACGAGTTACGTACATTGGAGAGGTTTCTTTGTTTGCAAGCTTCTCAGAAGAGCGAATCAGTGAAAATAGACCACTCCTGGGGGCTGTGCTGATTGATATCCTCAATGGCGATACGAACAGCGGTTAGTTCGCACTCTTCAAAGACGTCTGGACAGATGTTTTAACTCTAATTACTATCGTCTTTACGGGGATGACCATAAAGCTAGAAAAACTTATGGGGTTCACTGCGTCGTCACTGTTGATGAGCAGCCGGTGTCTGTGGTGCTCATGCAAATATTGCAGTGTGAACGTTTTTATTTCTGTAGGCGATAAATCGGGTTCTTCTTGATGCCATGTATGTAAATAAGAACACGAAGTTTTTGCAGGCTCCATAATCAACTTGAAAAAAGATGTAGCGCAAAAGAGACGAGAACGGGAGAGAGACACGACAAGGACGAACGCTACTAACAACTGGCTTTATTTTCCGTAACAGATGTCAATATATACGTGTACACATCGCATGCGCACATGACACTAGGGCGGCTCTGGGCTTCTTGACAGGAAAAGAAAAAAGGAAAAAGGGGAAAAATTGATTACATATCAACAATAGAAGAAAAAACGAGTACCAAAATGTATCATCTGCGAAAAGGGGGAAGGGAGGGGGGGGGGGGGGCGGAGCATACAGGCAATAATGATGAACCTACAAAAAAAACGAAAGAGAAAAACAGGCACGCACAAAAGAGACGGTGTGATTCTCACAGAAACCTTTCCAGAAAAGCGCGCTCGGAGGAGAATAAACTTATTGACGCGTCGCTGATGCAATCACTCGATTTTTTGTTAATGTAGAAGGCCTCCAGCAAAACTCGTGCTTTTGTACTTGCGCTCATGCTCAGAATCTTTGCTTCTTTAAAGCGGGGCTCGCACTTGCACGTCAGAACATGTGGAACTTAATTCGTGAGCTTATCTTGTAGGATTAAATTTTGAGCATGCTCTCTTAAACGGTCATTGAGACAGCGCTCCATCTGACCTATATAGCATTTTCCACAGGACAGGGGAATGATGTAGACCACTCCCAAGGCACATTTGACGAAGGCTTCTTGATGTTGCTTCGTGCAACCGCGCTCAAATTCCCCGCAGATAAGGGGGCACAGTTTGGCCAACTTATTTGACGCCGAGAAAATAAGAGGCACATTGTGCCTACTGGCCACTTTCTTGGCCACTTACTGGCCACCCTCCTAAAGAAGCTCGGGCCCCGACGAACGATGGCTGGAACTGAACGCGCGAGGGCCAATCCCGAGGTGATGCCTAAAAAAGATGATACATTTTGGTACTCGTTCTTTCATCGACTGTAGATATGTAATAAATTTTTCCCCTTTTTCTTTTTTTTCTTTTTCTGTCAAGAAGCCCAGAGCCGCCCTAGTGTCATGTGCGCATGCGATGTGTACACGTATATATTCACATCTGTTACAGAAAATAAAGCCAGTTGTTAGCAGTGTTCGTCCTTTTTGTGTCTCCCTCCCGCGCTCGTCTCTTTTGCGCTACATTTTTTTTTTCAAGGTATGTGTCACCAACTCACCCAGAAACAAGTTTTATTGATTCATAATGAAGAGGGCAATCCAGAGGCGGACCTAAACTGGAACTGCAGAACAGCGCGATGTACATCGATGGCATTTGAAACCGAAGTGCGGGGCCTGGTATTAAAAAGCCTGGCTAGATGGTGAGAGGGAACCAGGAAGAGATGTCGAAAATGTGCCCTCGGGGAGCTGTCGGGTCCAGAGCTTCTATATGAAATGCGTTTTTTACTTGTTTTTCAAGAAATACCGTGCCTTCAGGTGCGACATATCTCACCCGTGGGTGCCATCCCAATGTTGCGAGGTATACTGAGGCCTTCGTCGTTCATCTGACTTTTACTAACCTCAAAATCGCTGCTGACTTAGCGCTTTGACGACTCTCCATTCTGGATGAGATCTTTCCAATGCTTAGAAGGCGAATAGTGTTTCTGCACATCATTTTTCCCAGCGGCTACAGGAGATGCAAATACATTAGGAGCATGTCACTTCATGCACACCGTGTGGGAAGTTCGTAGGCGGAGAGTAGCAGTTAATAGGCTGTGCGGCGTACCTTCGGGACACGAAGCTTAACGCTTGGAAAAATAGGCACGCCTGTTGAGAAGGACATGTTCCCGTCTATGCACTGTTATTATAAACATGGTTGCACAGCAACAAAACTCTTAACTTTCGTCGTGACTTTTACAGCGCCCGTAGGCGGAGCTGTCAAACGCATTGCACCTAGCAACAAGGGAGCAACTTGAAAAACTAGTTTAAAAACTAAAAAAAAACATGCGCGGATTTATGCTAAGCGGCAATGGTTCCTCTCTCATACTCGCGCAGAGTTTGAGACCCACTTCCCCGCGGCACTTTTAACTCTCACTGCCGCAGGCTCAAATAAGTTAACTAGATAATATTTTCAAAACGTATGGTGCCTCTGTCACCAAACTTTTCGACTGTCATTTTAATCTTTTTTTCTCTCATTGGCACGTTACATTATGACATAACCTTATTGGTCCCAAGAAAATTTACACAAACCTCTTTTTTTTTCTTTCTTCATAGGTGTGCATATGGGAATAACGAAGCTTTTTATCATTGTAGTTGGAGACAGTGCGCCTGTTTGTACTTGTTTGTACTGTTTGTACTTGTTTGACAGTGCGCCGTGGTACTTGCGATGATCAGTAGCGATGCGACTGTGCAACCTGTTGTGAAGATCAGACATGTATTGTTCTCGAAACGCCAGTATTTTAAACAAATTTTCTTCTTTGTTGTTGACCAAGTGTATGTTTATTCCTATGAATAACAAAATATTATCAACAGTAATTACCAAACTCTGGGCAGTTAAGGAATGAAAGCAATATTGGTGTAAGCACAAGTTCCCCAAATTCGGTTGTCGCTGGGTTTGAACGGATGGATTCATTCATTCACAGATGAATTCATTCATCCAAACAGATGTGAAAGAACATATGTTTGCGCAATATATACCAAGATATATATACCACTAGCATTATAATTTTTGTCGCGCTTGTATTACTAAACTTGCATGAACTGCCAGGTGAGATGTGAAATGAAAGCCCGCAAATGAAATTACCGCAAGAGAGGCTAGAACAGGCATGATTCCAGAAGGTAAAAATGTGTTTTGGGAAATAATAAATCATGACACCACGTGAAATTTCTGTTCCAAGTCCCAGTTTTATGAATGCACGCGTCTACAAAGTTCAAGTGAAAAGTTTTTTCGTCCATCCATTGAGTACACGCGCGCGCGCTTTGGCGATGGCGACTGGCGCCTCCTGGTCTTCCAGGGTGCCCAAACGTCACCTTCCACTGCTGCAGCGCCGCGTTGAGCGGCTTGAAATGTTTGTGTTAATTTGTGCATGTCAGTGTAATGCGTGTAAATGTAGGAATACCACCACATCAGGGACATGTATTTCCGTATAATGGGCGAAGTAGGTGTAGGTGGTGAAGATTGGTAAGAGTGAGCATTTGGATGCATCTTAGGTGGTAAGAGTCCGCCGGGGAAAGTTGCCTATGTGGCGGAGGGTAGTGGCGACTACTTAGGCGTAGTGTCTCTATAAGCGGGTTGAAGAATGGTTTGAGAGGAAGTAGAGTCTGTGCTCTGCGCTCGGTACGTACAGTCTGAAGCTAGGGCATCAGCCCTAGTATTGTCATCAACACTTTCGTGTAATAGTACCACCCAGATTATGACGTGGTAAAGCTGGAGATGGCCGCCCAGCGCGTGGAGAGCCGTGCGCGGGACAGATACACTCATATAGGCTCTACAGGCAGCTTGGAAGTCTGCAAAAACGTGGAAGCCATGGTTTTGGGTGTCGCTAATTGTCACGGCGATGGCTTTAGCGACGGCTTCAGAGGCCGCCGGGTCTGGTGCCGCGAAGGACGGAAATACAGGACATGACGGCTCCCGCCGAATGTTTTATTTAAGCTTTAGGCTAGTTTACTTAGTCTATTTTGGTGACAGTTGATAGAGGAACAGGTCTGAATAAAAAAAGGTAAAAAACGCGTCATGGCATTCCGAAAAACTCAACATGATAGCTAACTGTAGTTCAGCACTTTATTTCCGAGCACAAATCGGGTACACAAAATGCGCTTAGCCTGCCTCGCCTGGCCGAGCTGATCCTTTTCACGAGAAGACAGCCAGGTATGCCATGAGAGGACTGGGGATGAGCTAGAGGAGTAGATAGAAAATTGAAGAGAGACAAGATGTTAGAACAGAGAGTGCACAGCATTGGCATAGGGTTCAGGTAAAATGGTTCAGAGTGGACGCGGTACAGAAAAAGTCTTCCAGTAGACCATGGACAGCCTCAAATGTCTGTGATAAAGGAGTAAATACTAATTAGCATCCCCAAACGTGAAAGCAAAATGTGAAATATTTGCCGTCAAAAGGTGAAATAAAGTCGGCCCTCGAAAGTCGGTCAGCTCCCACTATGTTCGTTTAGCAGCGTCGGCAGTGCAAGTTGCGTTTCTCGTTTACGAAGACAATACGAATGGCATCTATTATTCATGCAAGCCGTAATATATCGTGTGTCCTAGAGTTCACGGGAAGGAATTCTATATTCTTGCGAGAACTCTCTAATCGCTCGTTTTTCTCCCGTATGCACTGAAATTTAACCCGGACGAGGCAAGCGTAGTGCGATCCACATTAAAAATTTGACACTTTCCAATCCCCGGGCGGAAGATGCAGCAAGCCTTTACCTTGTGGACCAACTTTCACCTTTCGTAAGTCAGAGATTACAGCGCACTCATAATTAAACGCGCGAAGATCTTGTGTCGGTGCTATTTCTTTATTGTTTAGCGCGTAATACTATACTGAAAAAGAAAATATTTTAGTTTTTTTTGTCGCGCATAGTTAACCACGCCTGCACGCGCCGAAGCGAAGCATACCTAAGGGCTGCAACTTCAGAGGCCGCTCTTAGCAACAGACATGGGTGGGATAGCCACAGCTCATTAATACAGTTGGAAAAAAAATCTCAAAGGGTGCGCCAAAATTACTAGAGCGGGGGTGATCAGCGCCCATAAGGTTGTATTCTTTTTTTTTGCTTTTTTACTTGGCGCACTTTTCAGCGGGGCAAACGTAGCATCAAGTCAGCCTTCAGCAGCTCAGTGACAGAAATTTGCATTATGACCGACAGGATACGCTCATTCCCGAGGTGAGACAAGAAAAAAAGATGCAGATATAAAAGACTGTGAACACTATGTAATTAGAAGTTCAGCTCAAGGCTGTGAGTTATATACACATCTTTATCTTATAAAACAAGAGCAACCGATTCGCGTGAAAAAAAAACTGAGCCCGGCAACATTGAAGTAGATAACGAGCAGCGTCGCTAAGCTGACCCCCAAGAGGTTTTGTTGCTTAAGCGCCGTGCATGGCGGGAAGCGAAGCGGGGGCTTCTGAGCCGTAGCATATGTATTGTTCGAGGAAAGCAAGCAGATAAGTCAGAGGAACCGCAGCATCAAAATTAACCGCAATGTTAATGGCATCAATATGAAAAAAACATTACTTTTTCTCGGTACGACATTTTTTTTAAGCCGCCGAAAAGCCTCGTTAATGCCGGTTTTGTCACACACTTGCACAAGGCTTAAAGATCGTTCTTGTATTTTTTCACCCTCACGGCTGGTGTGCGGTGGTCGTGTCATTAGCGACTCAAGCCGTCCCGATGGACAGGATATGCGCCGCGTTAAGCAAGAACAGAGCTCACCTCAAGTGCGTTATCTTCATAAGCCGTAATAGAGGCAGCAGATGTCAAGTGCAAAATCCTCTGTAAGGGCCTTGAACCCATTCTGGCAGTTCTTTATTTATTTGGTTCTTAGCGGGTCATCTTTGGGGTCTTGTTATTGTCGAATTTGGATGACGCTTGTTTCGTCCTTAAAAACAAAGATCAACCATTGGCTGGGTTTCTGTCCATGCCCCAAAAGAAAAGACAGCACATTCCAGAGAATCAGGTTCTCTAACGTCGCGAAAAAAAAGTCAGTGGCTTAACATGGCTGACCATGCAATTCAGCGAACAGCAAGAACTCTTGCTAAGCGTCTGAGACTCGTCCAAGAAGCTCGGCTACACGCTCGCGACCGCTGTTCTATATATACCCGCACGACCACGTGGCTATGACGTGGTACCACATGGTACTACGACACCCCCATCGGATGTCATCACGTGGCTTCACATCACCCCATCGGATGTTCTTAAGGTCAAAGGTCAACCCAAAGGTCACACAATGTCAAAGGTCAAAGGTCAGTGTCAGGGGTCAAGGGTTCGACACCATAATTGTGCCACATATAGGCGGCTAACGTGGTTGGGCTGAAGGTCGTTGAAGATCATTCTTCGGCATCCGCGGCGACTGCTTTACCTGGCGTAGTGAAGCTTCTCGCTTCAAAAACTGTAACTCATATTGGAGGCATATGTATATCGATTGGCAGAAACACCGCATGCGTTGCGTTGCATCTTCACGGGGGCTGCCTTTTTAAACTCTTGCCCTCGGGAACAAACGAGATTGACCAGAAATGTGATCATCCTTTCATAAGAGGTGTATGATTTAAGACTGAGCTTCTACGCCGGAACTGCCACAGTACCAGGAAAAAAGCACAGCTAATGTGAAAGACGGTTTTAGTTGTGTTCAGCACCATAGAAGCTAACTTTCGGATAATCCTTTCAATTGATCTTCTGGATTAGTCGCTTAATGAGAATGCGACGACATAAAGAACCAGACGATGAACGCAAGCCTCTTGTTCTTTGCGCCGTCTTTGCTGCATCTTATTCTAATTACGCCATTCAACTAGCCCCGTGACATACCATTTTAGTCACGCTTAGATATTATGCAAATAGGCTGTCGGAGCTAAGGCGAGGAAGAACCAGGAAGAAGCAGTTAAATTAGGTCGTTTTTGCTGGTGTGCCTGCAAGAGGTTGCACAGGCTTCTCCGTCCTTCGACTCATGCGTCAATAATCAGTGCGGGGCGACACAAAATAGACAACAGTTAACAAGCTTACTAACTCGTCTTTGCATATACACTGATTTTGTATTGTACTCCACTAGGTAGGAAATTTAGGCACCGAACTCATCATAGCCATGATAATGTTGACCTGCAAAACCTCCGGGAACGTAACAATGAAGGGGAAAAAAGTTGCGGAGGGCACTTAAGACCACTTACTTGCTTTGAATGGGAAACCGTTATTTTTATTTCCTTTTTAATTTCCGAATGGCAGACCTAATCGTTAGCGTACAGCAGTAAGGCAATGCATATACTTGTTTCACATTTGTGCGCTAAGAAGCAACGCATTTTTGTAAGCTATGGGCTGCGTGCTCGCCTCGAAATCTGAAAGTCAAATTAACCGCACTTTCGGAAGAAATTTTATTTTTCCTTGATATCAAGTTAAGGTCATCTTGGATTATTCGTAACCACTTTTTCGGCCGAAAACGGCGGGTTTCGTTGCCGATCAGGCATATAATGCTTTAGCATTAACACCAGGAACCCTATTTCTATAATGTCTTGGCAATGCAATAGCACTAGAATCTGTTGACGTCTTTGCCAGAAATGACTGGTGGTTCTTGTGAGACCCAGTTTAGTTTTCTCTTCGCGAGCTCTTCCTGTCACCTGTCACAGTTGGCACGTTGAGGTGTCACACAGCCGAACCTGGCCTAGTGGTGTTACTTTCGGGCCCTTCAGCCAAAGTGCATTCGTTGGTCTGGTGACGTCACGCCCCTACAGCCAATGAGATTTCTCCCCTCTGACACAGCCATTGATGATATCACTGCTGCGAAGCCACCTCTCGTATCACACGCTTATGAAGAAAGAATACAGAAATATAGAGGTGGTTGTCCCCATGACAACGCAGACCGAGCTAGGGACACCGATGCGCATCCGCATGACTGAACTTCTCCCTCTCTCGGCATGCATAACACTTTCGACGAACTGTTCAATGCGCAAAGAGCAAGCCAGATACACAGTCTACGTGAAACAATGCAGGGCTGCGATATGCTCTCGCGTCTCGGTTACGCGGTGCCGGAGGCGACTCTTAACCGCACCTTGCAGGTCCCCCATGACGAGCGTGCCTCCATCCCGGCTCACCTGTACTGCACAAAATGCACCCAGACAGACATCAAGCCTGAAGACAACTGTGTGCATGCTGGACCCAGAAGTGCTTTGGCCGACGAGAAGGCTGGTGTACGTGCTGTGCACAGACGCATCGCCGCTGCCAGGACAGAGCGGCGGAGGAGGAAATGGAGGCACAATTTATTTTAAGAAAAAAGAAACAGAAGATCCTCAAAGGTAGGCTTCTACTTTCCAAGAGTTCATGGTCCTGCGCATCACGGATATCTCTGTCCACTAGCCATATTTGGCCAGCTGGTTGAGCAACTGGCAGGGCGCTCTCCCATGAGGAGGGATGTGGGTTGGGTATGGGGTGAACTGCCATGGGTTGGGGACATTCCCGCAGGTAGTGTATGAGGATGGCCTTGGCCGCCCCACATGTTGAATAGAGTGGGAGTGTCAAGGTAGGGTGGTAGCAATGAAGGAGTTAAAGTGAGATGCCTAGAGTTTCTAAATATTACCTGGAGAGAAAACTGGCGCCACCGTCTATGCGAGTTTCTGAAGGAGCCATGGAAGAGCACTTCATCCACCGTGGGAATGCCGGGAAGACAGCAAGGCGCACTTTGCTTAGCCCTAAAACAGTACTACGATGGCAGAAGTAGAAATTTTAGCAAATTATAGGTGGCAAGAAAGCGTTGTTTTGCAATCAGTATGTCCTGTAATAAAATATGTTTACTGTACATTGCAACAAATGAGAAGAAAAACAGACAAGCACCGGATTTTTCTAGGCGAGAGAGGGCTTTCTCTTCATGCCGCCAAATGTAGGTAACCGTGGAAAAAAAATTTTTGCCTTTAAGACAAACACTTTTCTCAGCAAATGTTCTTGCAAAAAATTGTTAATTGTTGAACTACTGTAGTTTAAAAGCCTTTTTTCGCATTGTAAAGAATAGAAACGTTATATTGCTGTAGTCTGTTATTGCGAGACGCGCCCTATGTCCGTGCATAGGACATGCTCGTGCCGCGAGAAACTTACCCGATCCCCCGCTTTTCTATGAGAAACTAGTTCGTACGCACAAGTGCCGGCTCTTGGCATGTCCTGGCCTTGCGTTTACAAATTTTGCCAAGAAAAACATGAATTAGGAAGCGAACCTCTTCTACCACAAGCACGTGACGGCTGTGTTCATGCTGACAAGTGCAACATGCGGGTATTTGCGTGAATTAATTCATGAAGTGGAAGTCGTTCCTGCATGCAATGCGCAGCCATAATCAGTCTTCGAAATCAATCGAACGCAACCCTTGGCGAGTACGCGTACGCGGTTATCATAAGTTGCGGTTGTCGAAGTGCTTATTTTGCGCTTTTAAAGTGTCTCCGAGACTCCTGCGAGAAATGTGCCGAGTGGTAACATCAGCGGACTGTTGCGTTGTCAGTTCACATAAAAAAATCTTGTTCCCTTCTTTCACATTTCATTGCAAAGGTAGCACAGGTTCCAGCTGAGCAAAACCCAGCTTGCTGCATAAATGGCGCCCAGTGAGGGGCGAACACAATTTAGGCCTAGCAGGCACCATGCACTGTGCTCAGCTCACTTCGAGTCATGCGCCTTCGGATGTTTCGGATCTCAAACGAACTGCGTGAGTGGCTGCAGTACGCAACAAAAAACTCGCAAAATATCAGTGAAAACTACAGTAGTGAAAGCGAAACCGAACAACCAAAACAAATTCAATCCGCAGCACAGTCAGCAATCCACTAGATGTCAATCCAGTTTGCTGCCTGCACAGCATGCCTCGGGTTTCCATAGCGGGTGAAGTGAAAAGCCACCAGCTTTCCCTCTAGGGTTTACTAAGGAACTCTACGATTAGATGTAGTAGTTTGCCTGCAGGAACCACTGCTGTGACAGGCCAACATCATTCTAGCACTCTACGCTACTGAACTCCACGCGAACGCCGCTGTGAACCTCGAGGAGCTCATTATAGTTACATCTATAGACCAGGCTTCACACTCCTTAAGGATCAGTAGTAATAATAAAATAGTAGCCTTCACACCATACTCAACGCAAGAGTGAAGACGCTTTCAACGAGGCAGAGCCAATCACATCATCACAGGAGTTAACGCGTCGTGCACTTGCCGCATCCACTTCTGGCTACCGCGTCGTTTCGGCGTCTGGGAATGGGCGCGAAAACAAGAAAGCCTCCCTGGGAATGAGCGCGAAAACAAGCTCGCCTGAGAGCGGTGCAGTCCGGTGACCTCGGAGACGATCAATGATTAGGCCCAGAATTCGGGTCAGGTGCTGAGTACGCATTTCTCCTCATCGGAGTATACTTACGCGAGCGGCATGAGGGCCGTTTCATGTGCCACTCATATATGAGCGCACACTCTATCGAGAGAAACCTATCCTATGTCGGCAGCTACTGACGGATATCTTCCCCCGCTCAAAAAAGTGGTAAGGTTTTAAGGTAGCTGAACTGAGTAGTCGTACAAAAGCGTGTGTTTAGCCAGGTTGGCCGATGGTTTTGCTTTGCTTGGTAATCGGCACGTCTTGCGACGATATTAGACTCTGGTTAAGCTCTGATCATGGTTAAGCTACCATAGGAATTGAAGAGATCCGGTTACCCACGGTACCTATGCCTAACAAAGGCATGTCGCAAGGCTCTGTAGTCTATCCAATGCTGTTCAACATAGGAATGCTCAACTTAGCCAAGAAGTTCTTAACCCGCGAAAATATCGGCTTCACATTCTATGGGGACGACATAACATATGGGTTACAGAGGGATCCTTGGCGCAGAAGGAAGAACCTCTGCAAGCAGCTATTGGTATGGTCAGAGAATTTGCCGAAGAGAGTGGTTTTCATTGCTCCCCGGAGAAATCCGAACTCATCAGGTTACACAGGAAATATTACAAGTCCCAGGGAGAGATTCAACTCTACCTAGGAAACCAAAAAATTGAGGAAAAAGAGAAGATCACAGTTTTGGGGCTGCGGTTACAAAGCAATCTGATAGCAGATTATACAACCAAACCTCTCAAGGCCACGGTCAACCAAATATCAAGAATGATTAGAAAGGTAACCTGGCATCGAAAAGGAAGGAGGGAGGAACACACCCTCCGCCTAGTCCAAGCCCTGGTCGTAAGCAGGATTACCTACGGGCTCCCATATCAAGAGATTAGAACAGTTGACAGAAAGGCTATTGATACCATCATAAAGAGAGCCTATAAAAATGTCCTAAACTCCCCACCAACGACATCAACGGAACGTATTTTGGCCCTAGGAGTACACAACACCTTTGAGGAGCTCAGTGAGGCGGTTCTGGGGCATCAAAAAAACCCCGCCTAACCACAATACAAGTGGGTAAGGATATTATGACCAGGCTGGAACTATGACAGGCACTACGAAATTGTGAGAGCAAGTCCCGAATTTTGACACCTGCAAGAGAGATCTGTGTAAACCCGATACCCATACACATGCACCACGAGCGGCAGAAGAGTAGGAGGAGAGCCAGATTCAAAGCAATGGCTAAAAAACTATCAAAAGTCCCGAAAGCAGTATAAGTAAACATCAGGGCCTATGCTTAGCCAGGCAGGTTCGCGACTGCTGCGGTGGACAACGAGAAAAGGCCAATCATTAGGTCTTCAATCTATGCCAAGGACCCTGCGGAACCGAAATCACTGGCCATAGCTATCACCATCAGGGCTCAAGACCGACAGGGCAAGTCATCGCACGTCGTGACGGATTCCCTGCAGAAAATATCTTGCTGGAAAAAATCACCGAAGGGCGAGCCAACTATTAACTACACTCTCAAGCTCACACAGAATAACATGGACACCTGGTCACGAAGGCTTAGCCGGAAACCAGGTAGTGAATGATCTAGCCCGAGCTCGCACAACCGGGCAGATCCCTACCCCCACCCCTCTTCTAAGACCGTATTATGACAGACTAGAACACCTTAGGATAGAAATACAACATTTCTCCCCACCACACAAACACCTGTCCTCCCAAGATGCCATTGACTGGAGGAGAATACAAATAAACACATATCCAATTCTTCACATTTTACACAAGATCAGACCCGCACAATACCCAAGTTACTGTCCTTGGTGCGGAGCAAGCCCCACGCTCTACCATACACCTTGGGAATGCCAGAACCAACCAGAGAAAAAACTAATAGTGAGACATTCGGCACACGAGCAGTGGGAGGAGGCCCTGACCAGCGACAACCTGGGCCAGCAAGCCTGGACAACCCAGCTAGTCCGCGAGTCAGCTGCCGCCAGCAGAGACCTGGACTAGGGGCCCCGACCATCCGGCTCCTGCGAATTATTCACCTAAAAAAAGTTTCCTTTCTCTCTCTACGCAGATGGAAGTTGATGAAAACGACGATATGCAATGCACAAAGCGGTTGTGTGTTGCAGTTAACCACGAGCAGAGATGGGCTGCGGCAATAGCATAGCGACCTCGTGCAGCGGCCAGCGAAGCTGATCTGTTCGCGCCGTCGCGGTTTAGAAACAAAGTCACGGCTATATTTATTTCATTTCGGCATGGGCTGTTGTTATGCTAGGTTTTGCCCAGGTTACCTTCAAGGTAAAGCTACACACTGACTCGGTGAGCTGGTTAGATCTCGTGAACTAGTGGTTTCGCGTCAAAACTGGTATGCAAGTCACTCGGTTGACATACCTCCACCTTGTAGCTCTTGCGCAGGACCCCATACCCTCTACCAAGCGGCCTGGAAATGTGCGAGGAGCCACCATCCGCCCATCCGCAACACCAAAAGAGCCTTATGGAAACACTCACTGTCTCTCCTCCCTTTGCCCGGACACCAGTTTCCATTGCTCCGCCATGCATGGGACATCTCAGCCAGCGATGGGCTTTTGAACAAAAAAGCTTAAACTGGAAGGCAGATATCCACTTTAATAAGGGTTCCCCTTTCTTCCACCAACAATGCCTAACGCCTTTACTGCAATGCATACCATGCTTATCCCTATGTCGAATAAGAGGTAAACTACATTTTCTTACGTTTTTGAATTTGCAACGTCTAGTTCAACTTCACAATGTTGGCTCAGTTGGCTGATATTTGCGTACAATGAACACGAGCACGAAAGCGAAACTGTGTCTACGGCGGTCAGCTTCGTAGAACAGCGGGCGTCCGTCTTAAAAAACAGCACGTGGCAGGCTGCTCATTATTGCTGGTGGCAGTATAATAATTAAAATTGCCACCTGCCCAGCAAGGTACAGTGCATCAGCTTATAGGTCGAGAGATAGGCTGTCTTCAGAAGAATTATCTGAGAAAAAATGAGCCTTACGTAAGTTTGGCAAGAGTATCCTGGGTTTCACAAGCCCCACCTGTGGCTATGTTTTAAAAAGCCACCTGCTGGGGCGTGGCGCTTCGCTGCATAACTATATCGGTAGTGGTAGGCGGACTCCCCGCGACCTATGAACCTATGAAAGGGAAGGAGTACTGGCGCGGGAGGCACTCTCAATGCCATCCTCTTGTGCTCCTAAATGTAGGCTAAGCGTCTGCCAGGGTTTTTGCCTTCTTTCTGCCTGCATTTCATTCGTGGCTTAGGAATCAGGGTTGACAGGCAGCGATCGATGTTTATCATTAACTCCATTATCGTAGCCACGCCTGACCGATGGAAAAAAGGCTAAAGAAATGAAAAAAAGAAGCTAAAATAATTCGGCCCCCGTTTTCTTTTCGCAGTAGGAAGTAAAAAGTTGCCCCAAAAGCACCGAAATTGATGAGCATGAGTGAGCTTGCAAATTAGCGTACATACTACGTCAAAACATGCGAACTCAAGGCATTTATTTCTGGGCAATGCAGTATGGTTCGTTATGCGTGAACCGCTTTCCAAAACATAACGGTGAGAAGAACTCTTGTCCTCAACCGTCTAAAAGGTAGGACTTCCACGGACACAACAAGAGCCGCTCTACACGGCGAAGAAGCAAACCCTCTGGGATCTTTGCTTTTAACAAGGACTGCACACGTAAATAATAATACGATAGCTCAGGAGCGAATAATTCTCACTAGCTGGAGGAATCAGAAGCTACATCCGGTAAAGGTGTCAACGGCTTCTAATGCCGTGGCTTTGCCAACACATGAGGTAATTAGGTATCCTCGTGATATTTCGCTATTGCTTTTTGTGCTGTTGTAAAGAATAAATAATTTTCAATGGAATAGTGGCCAAGACAGGTACGGAACCTAGCATGAAGAATCGCTTTCTTCAGTGTGTGAGAACAAACAATTTCACTGCCTCCCCGAACGATGATCACATCGTTAATGGAGCTGGAATGACTATGTGATACGCCGAAACACCCCACACAAGCATAAACGGTGCAAGTAGTAATTAGAGTATGGCGTGACGTTGTGTTTAACACGTTAACACTACCGGAACATTTCTGTGGCACATTTCTGCAGCAACAAGCAAGTCTTCTACGTTTATATTATCCCGCTAGGCAAGCTCATTGATACAATGAAACTGTGTTGGGCTTACTTCTAGCGTGACAGCGTCGGTCTCAACAACGCTGCAGGAGTTTTAATCGGGCCACTGTAACACCATATAGCAACTAATGTATGGTAAGGAGATTTAAGAAATAACTCGTGTTCTGGATGGCAGTTATATTTGCATTCCTCTTACGCTGCTATGAAGAGGTTTAGAGTAAGAAAAAAAGATTTAGGTCGATGTCATAAGTGCTACGAACTCCTGATAGTTAATTTGGCCGTCTCCGTCGAGGTCAGCTTCCCGTATCATAGCATCAACCTCTTCGTTCGTGAGTTTCTCTCCCAGCGTTGTCATGACGTGGCGGAGCTCAGCTGCTGTGATGTAGCCATTCCCATCTCTGTCGAAGACCTGTGCAAAGACACACGACAACTTTAGCGAGCGCATACATGTGCCAGCGGTGTCTAGTACCATATAGACGTGCTTAGTGATGACCTGAACCGCACTCGACCATGTAGGGCTAAATTTTTTGCATGTCTTCTGCTTCATCCGTTCACCTGACAAGAGCCCTGTGGACCTTACAGTAGCTAGAGGTGCAAGCATTACGGAACAATGACATCCCAAGCTCCATTTCTAAAAGGTACTTCACTACTACGCCCATCAAAGATACCAACAATCACGTTCTAGTGCAGAGTATTGAAATTAGGGCAATACGCACCTTTCGCAGTTATGGCTGCGCAGAAACAGCAGTTCTGACTCTACAACTCTCACTAATTTGTATGTAGTCACTTTTAACTGGCATGCGCTCGGCCCAGGTAGTTATATTTGCATCGTATCTACGTATATGCTTCAAAGGAATGTTGAGTCATGTTATGCGTGCCATCAGCCGAGAGGCTAAGCGTGACAATTGCCCTACCCTGAACTGACATGGAAAGCCAGCGTGGCACGCGCGAGTATAATCACAAGTGCTCACCTTAAATGCCTCACGGATCTCTTCTTCGGTGTCCGCGGTGCGCGTCTTTTTGGTCATCATGGCGAGGAACTCGGCAAAGTCCACGGTGCCGTTACCGTCGACGTCGACCTCCGCGATCATGTCCTTGAGCTCTGCCTCGGTCGGATTCTGTCCGAGGGCTCGCATCACGGTGCCTAGTTCTTTAGTGCTGATTGCACCGTTTCCATCCTTGTCGAAAAGCGCGAACGCCTCGCGCAGCTCTGCTATCATGTCATCGCTAAGTTGCATGCTAGATGTGTCCAGTGGCCCTCGAGTGCTGGGGCCTGGCGCTCCATCCTTCTTGGCTACCGCCTGCGAAGTCTTGGTGCTGCTGGGGGCGCTGCTGCTGCTACTCGGGGCGTCAGCGGCCGCCTTGGAAGCGCTGGGTCCTGGGGCTTGCGGCGCTGCGAACGGTGCGGAAGCGGCAGAAGCGGCAGCAGCGACCCCGGGTCCTGTTGTGACTGTTGCTGCTGCCGAGGTCTGCTGAGATGTCGGCGGCGGCGAGCGGTTGCCCGAAGAGCGCTTCATGAGTGCGCCTTTAGCGGATAGCGACCAGCTGAACGCTGCTGCCTCACGCCTGGCGCACGTTGTCAATAGGCGGAACTTTTTCCTTCTTCGCTGCGGTCTGTCCTCTCGCTCATGGTTGCGGGTGAAGAACGTGGGGAAAACTCGAAAATCAATAACATACTTCGATGAGGAAACCTACGGCATTGCAGTGCTGTTCAATTATTCAGGCAGAAATATATGGGCTTAACGTCGGTTTCAGGCTTCGTCAGACAAAAAATGTGGAGAAGAAGAAGTGATATGCACGATCCTTAGCCAATCCTTAGACAACAATGGGCTGTCCGGTCACTTCAGCCTGATCTCGAGTCACAACATTAAATGCTAAACACCTTACTACGTAATGCAATTTTCGTCATTAGCGTACGACACGAGAATGGCAACTTTTATTACATTATCGGCACACGTCACAGTACTTTGTGTGCCCACTGCTTTTTATAACGGCGTCATTTGGAGAACTGCTGTTTCCAAAGAAATGCATTCTAGACAGACGGAAGTTGTTAAATAAGACATCTTGTAAGATGGCTTTGTGTTTATACCTCCCAGCGTAAGAAACCAATCTATGGTCTTCCCAATCAGAAACAAATGACCTGCATGAAACGATTATACCGATACGTATCTAATGCTATTGTCCTTAGAAGCGCAGCTACTTTCAGTAACTTTGAAGACGCCATAAATCGCATGGTGGCTTATCGACAATAGAAGCTCAATTTGCGACCGATGATAAAAAACTGGTAGGGCTTGTTTTAAAAGCTTTTGATCACCAAAGTTAACGTCCGTTTAAATGTAACAGTAGGATGAAAATAAAATTCTAAGCATAGCCTCTTTTTTAACAGTCTCGCAGATGAATCCTTCTAATCCGGGGCTCAGAGCCGAGATTAAGACATTCTGCCGTTACTCATTCGATATAGTATAATTAATTTATTTATTTATTCATACATTCAGCGTTAAGCCAAAACAGGAGTTGTGCTTATAGAACAAGACGAAATACAATACAACAAAAATACAGTTGAACTTTGCAGATATTCAACAATTCAGTACATAGCATTTAGGCTGAAAAGCACAACATAACAGAACATGAACAACTGTGTTCCTTCAATCCATTCACAAAACAAAATCATAATTTACCTTGAAAAACATTCACCCGCAAGATGCATACATTAACGAATCAGCGCTTCTGGAGGAACAAGAATATTACCTTAATTTATTTGGAATAATATAGTGCCTTAAACTGGTGCAAACCGCAAACAACAAACTGTAGCAAGGACTGAAATAAAAAGACATGTTATATAAAACAAATCAGACCAATCACAAATAATTTGCGAGGGCGTTTTCAAAAGCTTTAAAATCAGACCACTGAACAATCCCTTTCGGCTATTTATTCCATTCTACAATGGTTCGAACCAGGAAAGAGTGTTTGAAAGAATATGTTCTATAATTAAGTGGTGTGATGTGTTTGAAATGCACTGTTCTAGGGCCAGCAGCATTCTGTGGTTTGATGTATCTGCCCAAGTTTACCATATAATCCGTGGAGAGCGCGTAAAAAAGATTATGAGTGCGTTATACTGCATTTTATGCTTCACAGCCGTCAGTGAGGGCGATTTAGAAGGCGATAGTACTAATTATTGCCTTGTTTGAAATCCACACCACGTGGTACTGTCCTACTGAGCGCACCACAATAGAAGATAAGTTTTTCTTGCTGGAATACACGTCCAGTCTCTTCAACGCGAAGGTAGTTCGACACATGCCCAGAAATGTCTACAAGTAAACATTCATTACTTTTTTTTCCAGTCCAAATTCAGTGACAGCTTGATGTTCCCATTTATTGTTTTTACATACTGCGTCTCTGTGCAAGGTCTTAGATGCCGTCATTCCACCTATCTTCAAGGCAGTTTGGGTTAATCCGGATTGGTTCCGTGAAAACCAGCTAGAGGAGGGCGCTTTTATTTTGAACTATTTGTTACTATCAATTTTATCGTTGTATCACGCGTAAAACAGCGTGAATTTGATAAGGTCAGATGTTTGTTAAAATTGTACGTTCATGGCTCAAAATAAAGGTTGAGAACTCGGAATTATTCACACTGGATACGTTCCTGCTTTTTGGGTTAACATTCAGTTTTCACTTTGTTAGAGTTGCGCCAGGCACGTCATGAAAAAGAAAGGTTTTTGAAGTAACATTGCTTTCGATTTAACCGTAATTCCTCCGGGGGTGTGGGAATGAGCGCCACAAGAGACGATTTCAGGAGTGCACAATCATAGCAGTGTGAAAAACACTCTTCCTGGAAAAACCAACGCGCTCGTTAAGGCGTAAAGTCATGGACAAAAGTCTCCGGGATGCGTATTCGTGGTGCTGTTAGGCACAGCAGGAGAATGAAATGCATAGAAGATTGACGTGACAGGCGGTCTCCATCTGATAGAAGAAAACCGACGGAATGGCTAGCATGGTAACGCAGAAATGAATTTTTTCTCGCGTGTCCGCATCCCGCAAACTTTTGTCCATGACCGTGCATATGAAAAAAGCCAGCACTCATTGAAGCCAAAGAGCAGAGAAAAACGTTTCGGCCTTTTTTGAGTTTGTGGCTTTGATCAATGGGACGATAGTAGTGTTGTTATTTTGTCGCTGAACTGTAACTGATTAGAAGGTATAAGAAAAAGAATCACATGCCATCGATGGGATCAGAATCCACAGCCTCCGAATTTTACTCCGGTGCTCTACCAGCTGAGGTAAGTCGACGGCTCTCCAATCTTATAATTCTGGGGGTGTTTATATTACGTGTTACCTGATTTTGATATTTTTCACCAGCGCATCCTAGTCCCTAATGGCGGACGTAATACGTCCTCACCCGGAGTGTCACGTGGAACGTGATCGAACTGTGAGGGCGGAAGGTATGCGAGAACCCTCTTACACTAACTACGCTATTAATTTCCCTTTGGTCAACATCTCAAACCAGAAAAGGCCGGAACATACCGCTATGATCCTTGGTTTCGGTGACCATTGGCTTCAACCATACGTGCATCTACGTAATAACGAGCCCGTTATTATATCCCTTCCATTGTCATCGCAATATCTTAACGAGGGCCTCGGTTCCGGCAGTCTTGGTGCCGTAGGTAGCTTAAGAGCGCTCACGCACAGCTTCCGCTCTCACCGTTTGATCAGGTTTCCCGTGACACTCGCGGTGGTGCAGGACGAATTGCACCCGCCGCTGGCGGCGAAGGTGTAGCTGGTTTGCACTCTCAAGATCAGCTTACGTGCAACATAAATACCCCTGGAAGTATCAGTTTGGACAGCAGTTGCCGTTGCTCAGTTGTACGAGCACTGGATTCTAAATCCGGAGATCGTGGTTTCGGATCCCATCAGCGTCATGTGGTTGTTTTTCTTATACTTTGTATTCAATTACGTTTCAGCGACAGAATAACTGCACAAATAATTTCATATTCGTCAACCCCACAGTTTAAAAAAGGCCGAAACATGCCCCCATGCTCTTTGGCTTGACTGTTGGCTTCCTTCATATGTACGTCATAACGAGCCCGTTATTTCCCTTTCCTTGGCAGCTGAATAGCTGCTTATGGACAGCCTTGATTCTCGCAGTCTAGGTGCTGTAGGAAGGAGGAGTGGATTCTCGCACACTGCAGCCCTTAACATTGGATAGCGTTCCACGTTACAGTTGCGGTAATAGAGGACGTAATACACCCGCGGCCAGGGACGAGGGTGGCGCTGGTGATTGCGCACGTGGACACCGGCGGCATGTGGTTGTTTTTCTTAAACTTTGCAATCAATAATATTTCAGCAACAAAATAACTACACTATTATTTTCCTATTGATCAACAACACGAATTAGAAAAAGACCGAAACATTCCCTTCTGCTCCTTGGTTTCGGTGACTGTTGACTTCCTGCTTATGTTTTCCAAAAGAAGTGAGTTTGAAGACGTCATGAACGTACCTGGATTATAAATCAGGAACGCATAAACTCAAGACCGTTCATATTATGTGAGTTTCACAGTTACAAAGAAACCGGGAACCTGCCAAAACCAAAATTGGTAGAGATGCCGTAAAGGTCCGACTGATATTATCGAATTATGTGCGCTTCTATTCCTTTAGATAATTTAGAATGGTTCCACAAAATAAAGTTAAGAAAAAAGCTGCGGAAGCCATTTCCTCACCACCACAAAACCCTGAACGTCGTAGCAACTTAGTCGTTATTACATTTATCAAAATAAACTGCGCCCAGCTGTCTATATTAAGAGAGTCCATGTTATAGTCAATTGATGCGGATGACATAAGCTTCATTATACGCAATGCCTTATGACCGCGACCATACCAGAAGCTTGGAAGAACACGAACACTATCTTAATTCATAAGAAAGGAGACGCCAAGCACTTGAAAAATTAAAGACCAATCAGCTTACTGTCCGTGGCCTACAAGGTATTCACTAAGATGATTGCTAATAGAGTCAGGGCAATCTTAGACTTTAATCAACCAAATGACCAGGCAGGCTTTCGTAACAGATATATATTCCCCAATAGATCATATTCATACTATCATTCAGGTAATAGAGAAATGCGCAGAAAATAACCAGCCCCTATATATAGCCTTCATTGATTAAGAGAAAGCACTCGACTAATTGGAAACCTCAGCAGTCATACAGACATTGCGGAATCAGGGTGTAGAAGAGACTTAAGTCAAAGTACTAGAAGACATATATAGAAACTGCACAGCTACTATAGTCCTTCATAAAGTCCGCAATAAATTTCCAATAAGGAAGGGCGTCAGGCAAGGAGGCACGATCTTGCAATGAAATTCACCGTCTGCTTACAACAGGTATTGCGAGGCCTGAATTGGGAACAGTTGGGGATATGAGTTAATGAAGAGTGCCCAAATAATCTGTGATTTTCTGATGACATTGCCTTGCTGCGTCATTCAGGAGGTGAACTGCAAATCATGATCAATGAGTAGACAGGCAGATCAGAACTGAGGGTTTAAAAATTAACATGCAGAAAACAGAAGTAACGTTCAACTGTCTAGCAAGGAAACAGAAGTTCACAATTGGCAGCGAGGTGCTGGAAGTGGTAAAGGAATCTACTTAGGGCAGATAGTGGCAGCTGATCGGGATCATGAAAGGAAACTAATTGGAAAGTTAAGAATGGGCTGGAGCGCATATGGCAGGCTTTTTGAGACCATGAATGGCAAGTTACCAATATCCCTCAAGCGAAAAGTGTACAACAGCTGTATGTTGACGGTACTCACCTACGGAGCAGAAACGTGGAGGCTTACGAAAAAGGTTCAGCTTAAGTTAAGGACAACGCAGCGAAAATGGAAAGAAAAATTATAGGTGTAACGTTAAGAGACCAGAAGCAGGTAGAGTGGGTAAGGGAACAAACGCGGGTTAATGACATGCTAGTCGAAATCAAGAGAAAGAAATCGGCTTGGGCAGGGCATGTAAACGAAGGAAAGATAACTGCTGGTCCATAAGGGCAACGGAGTGGATTTCAAGTGAAGGAAAGCGTAGCAGGGGGTGACCGAAGGTTGGGTGGGTGGATGAAATTAAGAAGTTTGCAGGCATAGGCATAGGAGGCATAGGCGCAACTGAAAAAGGACAGGGCTAATTGGAGAGACATGGGAGAGGCCTTTACCCTGCAGTGGGTGCAGTCAGGCTGATGATGAGGATGATGAAGCTTCAGTTGTCTTTCAAAGAAGGATGCTTTGCATCTGGGAACGGAACATGCCGGGAATGACGTAATAGTCTGAGTGCTCTGCCTGCGACTTTCTGGTACTTATGAATCGCGTCATCGTAAGACGCGAATAGATAGAATTGCATCTGCTTTCCCTTTCTAAATATTAATTTCTGCTGCTACCTTCAACACTAGCATGGATGGTGCCGAAACGCAAAAGGCACCTGGGGGCTATGCGATGTCAGTGCACGTAAGAGGTCACCAGGCCGTCCATATTATTACAGTTCTCCACTGCGGCATATCTTTCTCTCTCTATCCTTCTACTCCTTTGTCATCCGTTCCCCATGGCGTGGTGGAAGTGTCCATCGAGAACTGATAAAATTACTGCCCCTTTACTTTTCCTTAAACCTATTTTAACTTTTATGTCCAGTGGTTGGTGTGTCCTTTACGTGCACTTCAGACCTGTTCACAGCTTCAGGCGCTTCAAGCTTTACACGCTAAGGCGGATTCATCTGTCATGATGGCTTACTCTTGTACACTACTACCGGCTCAGTTGTTAGCAAACTTTAGAGAGGGGAGGTCTGCACCGAGTTTCTTATTTCCGCTTCCTGACATGATTATGCAGTTTAGAGACAACAGTGATGACGACAAGATAATGCACGCGGTCAGGTACTGAGAATACATAACAAAAGGCAATACTTCATGAGACCCTTGGCTGCATTCTAACGTATCCTAAGAACGGTGCATTTGCATACGCTGCCGAGACTTCATGGACTAAAGCTTCTCGCTGGCAGACGACCGACTATCTCAGCACATTCGCAATCAAAAAGGACACAGTGTTCCGGATGCTGGCAGCGTTCACGCAAGGTGGTGCGCATTGACTTTGTTGCGACGACTGTTGCCGAGACGAGTCGCGTATGGCGACCAAACTTATGCAACCAGCAAAATTGTCATCGGTAGAGACTCGCACTTGGCTCATACTTTCTGACACGCCCTCTGTAACTTGTTCGGTCTGAAACTTTGTCTCAAGGCAAATAAGGCGATAGTAAGCATAAAATACCCTAATAGTCGAGGCCCAATTATGCGCTTCCGGCATGGGGAGTATAACAAAACGCACATTGAGTTTTCTCAGGACTAAAAAGAAACCGTGCAGTGCTGACATCACGGAAAGTAATTATTTACCTTAGGAATGCTATCCTTTTTTAAAATGATGTTTAACACAGCTAGTTCGTCCATACTTCAATGTTCATACTTCAAGCCGAAAAGTTATAATGAGGACACAGAAACGAGCTCCGTCAACGATCGTTTGCATGTTACATTCTGTGTCCTCCTTGTAATCTTCCAGCTACAAATAACATGAAGCCATTTCTTTGTTCCCTCAGTCGTGAGATAATTGCGTGAGTTCAGGTGTGCCTTGTAGACAAAAACACACAGAAGTTTGGAAGTATACAGGAAAGAACTAAAGCTGAGACTATATACGAGAGAGAAGAAGCTGGTCCAGAGGCGGCCAGGTAACATTCAATGTTTGTAACGTGAAAAAGAGCAGAAGCTGGAGATGAGGTCGAGGTAGAATATCTGTGGTGGAAATAGAAAAGATGAAGAGCTACAGGAGCAAATTTTTTTTGTTTTACTCTTAAAAGGTAGATTAAAAGATTTTTCGGTCGATGGCCCAAGTTCAACCTCCTCAGGGTTTATGCTCATTGCTACTGTTACACATCACCCAGCCCATTCAGGAACGAAGAGAAGTACTGAAAGTCTCTATGACAGCATTCCTCAGAATTCTGTTCTCTGCGGAATTGCTAACAAGCTAAGCTCCGTGTACGAATTTCCTCCTTGAAGAAGGTCTGAAAAACCTGTTCCTAGGAGGTATACGATTTTCGGCAAACCATCTGCGAGCTAGTACATTGGACCTATTGCAGCCTCAAAGAGGAAACGAATACGGGAGCCAAGCTTATAAACAAGATAATATTTTTTCATCTCTACCGATTTTTATTTTGAAAGCCACGTGAGATAACCAAGTGGGGTCTTTGCAAGCCGAATGCATAGCAGGCCGTACCGGCGCCCAGATCTGTACAAATTTGCTGTGACCGCCAATTTTTCTGTGCTCCTGTGCCTTATAATGCAGCGAAATTGCGAAAAGGTTGACGTTGCGGTGATGATAATGATGATGGCTATTAATGGCGCAAGGCAGGCTATCGTCAAAGAGCGCCAAAGCACAAGATATTTTATTACACAAGGTTCAGCCATACATCCGTTTTCAAAGGTTTCAGCACAAAGGATCCGAGCAGGAGGCCAAGAAAAAGCTTGCAGCAATTGCAAACCGATGAGTACTCGGTAGTAGTAGTAGTGGTAGTGGTAGTGGTTGTAGTGGTAGTTGTAGTAGTAGTTGTAGTAGTAGTAGCATTAGTAGTAGTAGTTGTAGTAGTAGTAGTCACTGTTGTAATAGTATTAGTAGCAGTTGTCGCTGTTGTTGTAGTAGTTGTTGTTGTAGTAGTCGTCGTTGTCGCTGTAGTAGTCGTTGTTGTAGTTGTTGTAGTTGTATTAGTAGTAGCTGTTGTAGTTGTATTAATAGCAGCTGTTGTAGTTGTATTCGTAATATAGTTGTAGTAGCAGTTGTAGTAGTAATAGCATTAGTAGTAGTAGTTGTAGTAGTGGTCGTTGTTGTAGTAGTAGTAGTCACTGGTGTAATAGTATTAGTAGTAGTAGTCACTGTTGTTGTAGTAGTTGTTGTTGTAGTAGTCGTCGTTGTCGCTTTAGTAGTCGTTGTTGTAGTTGTTGTAGTCGTATTAGTAATAGTTGTTGTAGTTGTATTCGTAATAGTTGTAGTTGTATTCGTAAAAGTTGTTGTAGTTGTACTTGTAGTAGTAGTTCTTGTTGTTGTAGTAGTTGTATTTGTTGTAGTAGATGTATTTGCAGAAGTTGTTGTTGTAGTTGTATTTGTTGCAGTAAATGTAGTAGCAGTAGTAGATGTATTTGTAGTTGTAGTTGTTGTAGTTGTATTTGTAGTAGTTGTTGTAATAGTGGTCTATTATTATGCACTGAAAAGTTGTTAGCACCAGAATTCCCTAATGTCCGAGAGATTCCGGGCAACGGTAAAGAAAAACACCATTGCGTGCCCTTTTTCTGCCGTGAGGAAAACACAACCATTGCAGAAACTAAAATAAGCAAATAGGCGCTGAGTAGTTCTTTTCTCAGCCAACACCGTGGCACGTTTTCATCCATGCTCCTACTAGACCGCCCCGAGTGCACTTTACCCTGAAATAATGAATTAAAAGTTGTACACATCCCTTTTATGCGCCTATCCGAGCCCGACCCGGGCCCGGCCTTGGCTCGGCAAAACTTCCAATTTTCCGGCCCTGCCCGCGGGCTGGATCGGTCCAGGCGCTGGCTTTCGGATTGACCCGAGCACGTGCAGTGCTCTAGTACAAACCACATGCACCGAATGCACCAACACACCTCTCACCGTTTTAAAATAAAGTGCCATAAGCATTTATAAAATCACCCAGTATAATTGGTTTAAAAAAATTCCCTCCATGGAACTTTTGACTTAAAGAATATCGTTGTTATCGATCTGCAGGGGACTATATTTTCTCTGCGAATTTTAGATATGTTACAAATTTCGTATACTATACAGAGCTAAGCTCCCCAAATCAAGCGTATGCAAACAAAAAATGGCAGTGCCTTAGCTCAGCTAGGCCGAGCGAGAGCCACGTATGCACACTGCCCTTTCAGCTTCAGTCTTATACCCTGACCGGCCTCTTCACGTCAAGCAACGATTTCGGGGTCGTCCGAAGCAGCTTCTCGTTGCCGACGAAGATGTCGAGCGCGGTACACGAGCTCACCGTCAGCTTCTTCACCCATGGAGCACCTCACAAGCAACGAGCATACCCTCAGGGCTTTTATACGTCCAGCTCCATAGCCACGTGCAACCGCAAAACCGGCGGAACGACGCTGCTGGTTGCAGAAATGAGTTTTTGTTCAATTTGTGCTCTCATGGTGCCACATGAGGCAGTGCGAATGCATCCGCTTCTCTTTTGGTAAATTTTCTTTAATATAGGGCCCCAGAGGAAATCCAGCTTACCCGGACCAAAATGCTTTAGCAGTCGTTAAGAGGAAACCGTCAAGTACGCCCGGCTCAAAAGTTTACTGGGCACGCGGCTTGCGAAAGCGTATATTTTTTGAAAATCGCAACCTGTAATCTGAAATGTAAACATGCTGGCTGTGCTTCAAGGTGAGAACTCAGCAGAGGCCTTGTTGTCATTTTCGGGCCATCTGCCTGCCCAGGCTGCACGGAAATGGCGTTTTTCAACAACATTTGTGTCGAGCAAGCTTTTGACGCCGGTAGTCTATGGCCCTATATATGTGACACTGCTGTTTGCTCATTACGTTCAACTTGCGAACCTTTCTTTAGCCACACTCGAGCATTCAAAACATTTATTGCTGCTTGGCATTCCATTGTGCTGGGGCTTTTCAACGTCCTCGGAGCGTCAAGTGTTTTAACACTTTCTTTTTCACTTTTTGTTCTTACGTACCGCGGTTATTATTTCAAAGCCTTTATTCTTTTTCCAAAGCAAGGAAAAAAAAACTACAATCAATCAATGAATACCCGCCGCGGTGGCTCAGTGGTTAGGGCGCTCGACTACTGATCCGGAGTTCCCGGGTTCGAACCCTACCGCGGCGGCTGCGTTTTTATGGAGGAAAAACGCTAAGGCGCCCGTGTGCTGTGCGATGTCAGTGCACGTTAAAGATCCCCAGGTGGTCGAAATCATTCCGGAGCCCTCCACTACGGCACCTCCTTCTTCCTTTCTTCTTTCACTCCCTCCTTTATCCCTTCCCTTACGGCGCGGTTCAGGTGTCCAACGATATATGAGACAGATACTGCGCCATTTCCTTTCCCCCAAAACCAATTATCAATCAATCAATCAATCAATCAATTCTTCAATTAATCAATCAATCAATCAATCAATTGTTTATTAGAGTCCAATGAAGAACCTGTTGGTCTTGGTGCTAGCGCACTAGTAACAAAGGAGCCAAATGAAACAAAAAGAAAGCATAGTTTGCGACTGTAGAAACAATATAAACATACAAGCGTCTACGCATAATAATAATTAGACGTTATCAATGTGAGCGAATTTATACGGTATGAACATGCATACAAAGGTATTCTGGGTAAGCAGGAAGGAATTGGATCAACATTGCACAGCAGCAGTAGCGAACAGAATAAATAACAAACTCAAACAGAGTGTGCATTACAAGAAAACCATGTAATAGTACAAAAGAACATATAATGCAAGGTAAACTACAAAAAAGGAAAATATCAGAATAGCAACTGAACAGTGGTGATGCGTGCAGACAGCATATATGAACGGAGCACATAATAAAAAGTAACCATTTGATAGTAGCAATTTAAAACAGGCTTTCATGATAGGAGTATCTCGGTTGGGTAGAACAGGCAAACTCTGGTCCAGGCAAGAACAGTTTGCGCTCTTGTCACACGCTGCGCGTCTGCTCTGCAGCTGCAGCTGCTAATCGTCTTCCTTTTACGCGCTGAACTCGAATAAGCATATATGAGAGCGAAAAGGGGGTAAGATGGCCTCTGGCGTGCTTCCTTTCAGGTGCAGTGTGCGCTGCCCAAGAGCCAGGGTAGAGTTCGATCACTTTCTCCTGGCAGCAGAGGCGTATTCTCAACGCAAACCATAATAACTGGATGCAGTTTGCAATATGAGGCGGCTTTTTAACGCGGCACCGGACTTCATTGAGGTTAGCAAGCAGAGGAGACTAAAGCCTCGGCTAAAATACTCATAACTGATACCACTTCACACGTTTCTATGGGGTTTAGTTTTGGTTTTACGGGGTTCAACGTCCCAAAGCGACTCAGGCTATGAGGGACGCCGTAGTAGAGGGCTCCGGAAATTTCGTCCACCTGGGGTTCTTTAACGTGCACTGACATCGCACTAGAATTTCGTCTCTATCGAAATTCGACCGCCGCGGCCGGGATCCAGCCCGCGTCTTTCGGGCCAGCAGCCGAGCGCCATAACCACTGAGCCACCGCGGCTGCCGTTTTGATGAGGAAATTTGTTTGCGTTGCCAACCGTAAGTATTCGCAATATTTAGTTACAGGATTCTAACCCATGGCTTGGGTTATAGCCCACCCCTAAAAAGGAGTGCTGTAATAAACAGCTTACTTCGTTTTTATTCTCACATAGGCTTAATTTTTTTTGGATTCTAAGAGTATAGCATAAAACACAAGATATAGCGAAGGAATATAATACATAATTAAACGCAGTTTCACCGAAATGACTGAAGTTAGGCAATTTTTTCAGTCGTCGAACACGAAGAGACCGAGTAAGGGTTTCAGTGAGTAGCATTACGTCTCAAAGAATTGGTCGAAGATTTTTAACAAAAAGACAGATTGCGAGTTAAATATATTGAGGTGTTCTGAGTGTGCATTGTACGCATTCAGGATGCTTGCGATTTGGTTTCTGGTGACGACTCGAGTCACATGAAACGGCGTAATGTTCTTAAGACTTTTTGTGCCATACGAAATTTGATGTCGCTGAGAACTTCTGAAAGTCAGTGACCCCGTGGAGAAGTTAAAAGAATTATAAGGACAATTACGGTACTCCCTAATGCGATATTTGAACGCAGCTCAGTAGGGGTTATGATTTTGCGATATATTGATGTAAAGAATTTCAGAGATACGTGTACTGCATTGTTTGTTCTGCAGAAACAGCTTGCTTAGACTCTTTTGTATTGTATTATTAAGCAGACTGTTTACACTAGGACGACAACGCTGTGAGTGGCGTGGCCGACGCGCACAGTCTATCGCGTGCAGCACAGCGCACAGCACCGCCCGCCAATGGAGGTGGTCGTTACGCGACTGCGAGGAATCAGCGCGTGGGTGCGCGTTCTACGACTACTTGGGACAACGTGGGGTGCGGGTGGGAGTGCAGGATACACTACTCTTCTGCCACCCTTTAGCAGGGGAACTGCTTGGAGCGGGGATGACGGGAATAGGAATAGAGGGGGTGGGGGATTAGCAAGCGATGCGCGTAGTAGCCATCGGCGCATGTACTGCAGATCGAGTATATCCGGTGTCGTGGCACGGCTCGTCAAGTTGCGCGTGCGGCCGCAGGCAGGCATCCCCTTTCTATTAGCGAGCGGTGGCACTATCGTCCTTTCGGTTACGCAGACGCCGAATCCGCTCAACCCACGAAAGGTCGCCTAGGAGCTGCGCTCAGAAATAAAGGTTTGGCGGGACACATTTTTTTTTTCTCATACAGGGAATGGTCTGGTCATCCGGGTAGATTTGGAAGAGGATAAGAAACTTGGCGGGAAAACGGCATGCATTGGTAAACCGGAACCCTGTTGCGACTAAGAAAATTCATCTTTCTTAAGTACTAACAATGTACAGGCCAAACAAAAACGATCAACGCTTGGCTCGCAACACGTACACAACACTACAAACAAGAAGAAAGCGTTGACCTGTCAGTGAGCGTGCCTGGCGAAGCGGATATGCAGCTGCGGCCAGTTAAAACGGGCACGGAGGTCGGTGTAATGGGGATCGTCGCATAATATCAGTGATGAGAACTGCTCCGTGGGATCCAGGCGGCAGGAGGAGCGAGAAGGAACTAAAGGTGCCACCGTAGATGCAGCTACAGTGGATGTGGCGTTGAACGACCCAGGAACACGGGCGGGGCGCGCGCGCACGCACGCACGCACACACACACACACACACACACACACACACACACACACACACACACACACACACACACACACACACACACACACACACACACACACACACACACACACACACACACACACACACACACACACACACACACACACACACACACACACACACACACACACACACACACACACACACACACACACACACACACACACACACACACACACACACCACACACACACACACACACACACACACACAACACACACACACACACACACACACACACACACACACACACACACACACACACACACACACACACACACACACACACACACACACACACACACACACACACACACACACACACACACACACACACACACACACACACACACACACACACACACACACACACACACACACACACACACACACACACACACACACACACACACACACACACACACACACACACACACACACACACACACACACACACACACACACACACACACACACACACACACACACACACACACGCACGCACGCACGCACGCACGCACGCACACACACACTTAAAACATACTCTGTGTAGAGAAATTTTACCTGCTAAGAAACAAACGGATATATATACGTGCTCTTCTCAGCACACTCACATCCATCCCAGCAACTCCTATAGTCTGGATAATTCCATGTCTTTATCGTTTTTCTTCTTTTTCTGTTTTATTTGTTATTATTTTCCACCAGCATTTTTGCCGGTTGGCAATTGCTCATGTGTATTTTCTTCTTTAACGTAAGATTTCACGAGGAGGAGGTTAAGGCAGCCTCTGGGCAAATCAGTTAATTGAAAACTTTGTAAGAAAGAAAGATGCGGTCTTGGTTTATAATTCATTTTTTGGTGTTTATTAAGGCATAAATTTTGTTTGTGTGAAGAAAGTTGGCTGTTACTGCTTTCTTGTTTTAGTTATTTTGCTCTGCGATTAGTTTTTTAAGAGTTGCGAATCTCTGTTTATAGATAAGCATCTGTCTATAATAACTCCAACATCCTGAGGAGACTGTTGGAGACAATGTGTTCATCTAGGCGGCACACAATGTGAGTACCATTATCCGGGATTATAGACATGCATTTTAATGAGTTGATGACAAATGCCTGGGTGCAGGAATACGTGCATAAGTTACGACCACGTAAAATTCAATTCGCTGCAGCACGCTTTTCACGAGTACGCTAGTGATGCGATACGAGCTTTGACATTGGACTCTCATTGAGTCTTTGTTAACCGTACAGCTTGTAGAGTGAAACGCCTAAGGGTGTAGCAATGTGCACCCATGCATGAAAAAAATCAACAGAACGCGTGTAGGAGTGCCATGGTTGCAGGCTGTAGAGGCTTCTTTCCTAGCCTCTACATATATATATGTGGAGGCTTTCTGTCTCTCTCTCTCTCTTTATATATATATATATATATATATATATATATATATATATATATATATATATATATATATATATATATATATATATATATATATATATAGTGGAAGCAGTCAGGGTTGCTTAACGAGCCAGTGAAAACTTGCACAGTGAAAAGGTCACAACTTGTCCGATTATCTAGGTTTAATCACCAACGGTTTCAGACGGTGGACCGCCTGAAACGGTTGGTGAATAAACCTAGATAATCGAACCAGTTGTGACCTTTTCACTGTATATATATATATAATATATATATAAACCAAATCCTTGAAACTTCTTGAAAAAATTGCTGCCTGAAAGCGACTAAAGAAACGTAGTCAAAGTCACGTACTTGCCTCTGTATTCTATTGTTTTTTTGGGGTAAAATAGCGGGACAATTCCAGCTCTAATATGAGCCACTTTGCTTAGAGCGCCAGAAAACGGCTTTGTAAGATCGCATGTCGTGTAGCGCAATAGTTTACTGCGCCTATATGGGACAAAAATCGAAGTTCGAGGCTTTGTTCGAGCACCCGCAGGCTAAAGGCATAATCCTGTCGTTTCTTTCCACATATTAAATGACGTAGTCTTGTTCAGTAATCCTTCCCTCAGAAAACAAAGGTTTCCCAAGTATAGAAGACGGCGCCCAGTGTCTTGAAAGTAATTGAGGAAAAAAATCCGCAGAGCAACAGAAGCTGGAGAGCTAAGTGACATACACAAAAGCTCGAACACTAACTTGTAGCACCTTTTTTTTTTCGTCCAAAAGCACGCCAGATTATTACACGCTCATGTATCGCAGGCTCTCCTTCCGTGTGCTGTCCTTTTTTCACTTAATAATAATAATTGCTTTTGGGGGAAAGGAAATGGCGCAGTATCTGTCTCGTATATCGTTGACCTGAACCGCGCCGTAAGGGAAGGTATAAAGGAGGGAGTGAAAGAAGAAAGCAAGAAAGATGTGCCGTAGTGGAGGGCTTCGGAATAATTTCGACCATCTGGGGATCTTTAACGTGCACTGACATCGCACAACACACGGGCGCCTTAGCGTTTTGCCTCCATAAAAACGCAGCCGCCGCGGTCGGGTTCGAACCCGGTAGCTCCGGATCAGCAGCCGAGCGCCCTAACCACTGAGCCACCGCGGCGGATCTTTTTTTAAACTTCATCTTCTCAAATTAAGACATAGCATGACCTGACACATGCGAATAGAGTATATATCCTAGAATTGTTTGCCAAAAATAAACCACGACTGTAGCCAGCTGCTATTGGAGCAGGAAAGATTAGAACAAAGATCTAAAAAACGTTGTCATAGGAGGCCTGGCTGCGTGACTTTGCCAAATACGTTTCCAGGGTGTCCTTCCGCGTGAACCCGTCCAACGTTTCGCTGTTGTGGTGGAGAACAGTTGACGGTGAAAATCCTCAGCGCTTGTAACGAGCTGTGATTGTCCATAGTAAAAAAAAAAATCGTAATGTGCTATTGTTTGGACATCACACCTGTCCAGTGGACGTTGATGCTGAAAATATATTTGACCTTGACTTTCGCTCTGAGAATCAAACATGCAGCAGCAGCGACTCGAAATCATGCATACGGGTTTCAGTGGTACGACTTGCATAACCAAAGAACGTTATGAGACGCCGTGTTACTAGCTTAAGCTAGGAGTCAACCATATCACTTGCACTGAATGTCACTGTAAGTTCTTTTAGTACGCGTGGAGTGCTGTTCTAGCGGGAGTGACCGTATGTCAAAACTGGGACTCACAAATTTGCTATTGTGCATGACGCTCAGGTCCTACAATGACGTAAATAGTTGTATCTATATTTTTATCATTACTGCATAATGGCTCTAGAATCCCAGATATTTAATGGTGGTGCAAGACGTAGGCTTCCCCCAATGTTTAACACAAAAAAAGCGGTCATGAGAAGGCAGCGGACTCTCAGTAATGAGATTGCTAGTTTTCTGATCTGGTTCGCAAGCGATGCCAAGCCACTGGCAAAGGCTGGCTCACCACCATTACTTGGGACATGTGGGATGTCGAATAGTGTGACATGGGTTAGTGGAGCCGAAAAGTCACAGGTTATGAACCTAATCAACCTAAGGATTCTGTCTTTCCTGCCATTTTTTTTCTCGGCGTCGTCATTGGTAACGACAAACTGAATTTCTGCGTTAGAGACGTAAAATGCTCGGCAGCACGGCAAAGCGGTACTTGGGTGGATGAATTGCCCGCATTCATGGGCAAGGCAGGAACCGCCTGCAGCTAACTTCATCCCTTCTCACGTCACTCTCCTACGGCAGTTAGTGCAACGGCGTGGAAAGCAGGCCAGGGAAACCATTCATCACTATTGTGTGCAGACCTCTTGTTGTCTTTGCGAAAGCAACTTTTATTTCCAAGCATAAGTTTGAACACTACTCTCGGTGTAATGATCTTTTGTATCTTATATTAGGTGTCCTATATGTTGTGTGCCGCAATTCAGATCACGCTTGGACAAAACTGTAAACGACCGCAAACATTGGTCTTCGCTTCCGGAATAGACTTCAAAATTTTACTTGTAAAACTGCACAAGTTCTGACAATAAAAACGTCAGGGTATTCTCTGGTCAAGATATATCACTTTCATGTTTGGCTCGCACAAAAGTAGGGAACACACAGCATTGTAGCGAAGCTATACTGTCTTCACGGCAACCCTATCTTCTGTGCTATGCCTAGGTATCCTTAATGCCCAACATTCAGAGAATTAGGCGCTGATGGGAACCAAGAAGAAAATAATAAATTCTACTAGCTCACTGTAGTTAACGTTCTAAGAAATGAGCAAGCCACTCGGATTGGCACGCAATAGGAAGCGGCAATGCAAAAACACCCTTTAACATGCAAAATCACAGTGACAGCTTTTGGCTTCGTGAAAGAAAATCATGCTCATAGTTGCAAAATATTTCAGCAGAGGATAGACTGGTTTTTGCAACGCGAACAAATGAGGTTTTGCGTCATTCTGCGGTATTCCTCAAACAACAGCTCTCCAGCTTCCTGCTAGAAATAAGGATGTTAGAAGCTTAGCAACGTATTTTAAATATCAGGTTTCGAATTGATTGTAGCGCGAACGCAACGGGACCCTCGTTTCATATTACAGCAACGGGGAAGCGAAAAATGGAAAGCATTTTATCTCAAAGCCACTTCGTGACGATGAAAAATCGCTGGTGTGCTAGCACAGCCCAGTGAAATGACGACACATAATCTGTTCCTGACGGAAAAAAAGGCAACATTAACAGACAGTTGTCGTAATGAAGAACAGCCAACCAAAATAGGTGTAATAATAACTGTAAATCTAGAGGGTAGATGGCCTATCTGAATAAAAAAAATACTCACAGGACGGTTACCACTTCGTAACGCGAGATTCAGACAGCTCTCGCGGTTCACATCGCAATATAAAGAGAAGAAAGGGAATTTTAATGAAAGAAAGGCGGAGAGGTCGGCCGGTGGTAACAGGGCCCTGGCCTGCTACTCCACACAGGGGAAAGGGAAGAGGAGGAAAAGGAAAGTGTGAATGAAGGCTGATGATGGCATAATACAATGAGTTTCACGGGTGATGTCTATGCACACGCACACACACACACACACAACACTGGCTGGCGCTAGCATCGCGGTTACTGGACACACATAAAACTCAAAACTGGTGTCTGCAACACAACACCGATACATGTCATTAACCATGTAGGTTGTGCACAGGCGGTCACAAACGAGTATCCAGGCCTGTTTCACACAAAAAGTTGAGCAGGGCTTTTGTCACACGCCACCAATCAGAACGTCTCGTCCTTGCGCCCAGAAGAGTTTCCTCAGAGAGAGGGCGAGAGTCCAGGTTTTTCACGGTCGCCTCCAATGTTGTTCTTTCAGAAGTATACTTCAGGCACGCGCAAAGAAGGTGTCCAATAGTCTCTGGTGTGTTGCACTGTGCGCAATTTGGGTTACTTTCGATGCCGATCTTGTGAAGATAGTGTTTGGTGTAGGCAACGCCAAGCCGTAGCCGGTGGAGTAAAGTCCCATGACGTCGCACCACCACAGATGGTAAATGTAATCGTGAGCCAGCGTCAAGCTTACACACGCGGTCCTGTTGATGACTCGGATCATGCCAGTGCGACTGCATTGCCGCCTGCATTAAATGCGCCAACAAGGCTCCAATGTCTGATCTTGAAAAGGCTATCTCAATGAAAGCACCATCACTATGTGCCATCCGAGCCTCGGCGTGAGCACGCTCGTTTCCCGCTATGCCGCAATGGCTCGGTATCCATTGAAACTTTATGATATGGCCGCGGTGGAAAGCCTCGGCTAACAAAAGCACAATCTGTTGAACCAGCTGCTCGCATGCTCTTGGTTTTAGATAAGTTTGTACGACCTGTAATGCCGATCTCGAGTCGCAGAATATAGTCCATTGCTGCGCTGGCTGGTGACCAATATAAAGGACGGCTTCTCGTATGGCTGCCAATTCGGTTGCGCGTAGTTCAAAGGCAGCGCATTGCGCTGCATCCAAAGGGCTCTGGAAAAGGCTGCATCTGGACGCACCGCACTAATGTTAGTCAGGGGGTGATGACGATGCCTGGTCAGATGCCGCAAATGCACACGAAGTGGCTTTTGTTGAAAATAAATTCGTGCTGGGCAGGCGCGGGCCTCATAAAATGTGCCCCATGTATAAGTTTTACATGGCAAACCCAAGCATACTCTTAAAGCACGAGCCTGCGCGCTTTCAAGCACACGCAGGCCTGATAGTCTGACCCCCGAGAGAACGGGTGCACTGTATCTAAGAAGGCCGACTACCAGCGCCTGGTACACGTGTAGTAAAGATCGCTCAGAGGGACCCCAACATTTTCCTGCCATACACCGCACAATGCTTGCAAAGCTGTCGAGCTTTTTCTTGAGCACAGAAATGTGCTTCGTCCAGGACAGGTCACGGTCTATCGTAACACCTAAGAATTTGTGATGTGTTACGTATGGAACAATTTGCCCGTCGATTGTGACCGGATACCACGCCATTATCTTGCGTGTGAAAGCCAATGTTACGCTTTTAGTTGGCGAAAGTTCAAGCCCCTGACGGCGCAAGTACGCAGACGTAATGGACACCGAACGCTGCAATCTTGCTTGCACTTGGGGACGCGTGACACTTGATGTCCAGATGCAAATATCGTCTGCGTAGGCGGATATTGAAACAGTCTTCGGTAGTTGTTTGAAAAGGCCAATGAGCACGAGATTGAACAACGTTGGACTGAGCACTCCTCCGTGAGGAACACCACAAGCAACATGATGATCTGCTGTGTCACCTTCAAGAGTCTCCATGTAGACTGTCCGGTTTGTCAAATAGCTTGCAATCCAATTGTGTAGACGTCCGCCTATACCACATTCTTCGAGTGCATTTAGTACTGCATCATGCTGAACATTATCGAATGCGCCCTTTATGTCGAGGAAAAGAGCAGCAGTCAACCTGTGACGGCGTTTTTCATGTTCTACCGTTGACACGAGATCAATTACACTGTCGATGGCAGACCGGCCTTTGCGGAAACCCGTCATTGTGGAAGGGTATAGCCCATGTTTTTCAAGGAACCATTCTAGACGGGTTAGCACCATACGCTCCATCGTCTTGCCAATACAACTTGCCAGAGCTACTGGTCTGTTGGATGTTAATGTGAGTGGCGATTTCCCTGGTTTGAGCAAGGCCACAATGCGGCTTCTTTTCCACTGCTGTGGTACAGTGGCAGAGGCCCAAGAGTGGTTGAACAATGTTAAGAGGGCTTCCATTACCTGTGGGCCTAGATGACGAAGCGCATTGTATGTTATTCCATCAGGTCCTGGGGATGAAGGATGCGTGCAAGCAGAAAGAGCTGCTTTCAGTTCTTGAATTGTGAAGGGGATGTCCAGTCGATCGTCCATCGTGGGGGGAGCACATCGATGCTGCCGAGGTAAAGAAGCGCTTCCGGCAATTCTCGAGCAGAAATCCTCCGCCACCTCTAGTTCTTGCCGTCTATCATGAAGTGCCAATGCACGGAAAGGGTGTTTCTGCTGGGGAAATGTCGGCAGTGCTCGAACAACGTGCCAGATTGTGGAGAGTGGTTTGCGGGGATCCAATCTGCTGCAAAATGACCGCCACCGTTGTTTGCCTAGGTTCTCCAAATAGCGCTGTATGTGCTTCTGGGCACGTCGAGAGGCCCGGAGATCCGAGACATCCTTTGTCCTCCGGTATTTTCTTTCTGCGCGCCGACGAATCGCCCGAAGCTGCGCGTAGATCACATCCACTGGTGCTGTGGAATTTGGCGCTGAGATATTGCGTGTTGCATCGTGCATGGCCGAAATAATACGCTGTTCCACATCTGTTGGATCAGCGAGTTTCCCACAGGTTTTTTCTAGAACAATGCGGAAAGCACTCCAGTCGGTGCAACGTATTTTGGCATTTGGAAGACGGTGAAACCACCGTAGCTGCACATACGTCGGTATGTGGTCACTTCCATAACTTTCACTATCAGCACACCACGTTGCGAACGATGACAGGCGCCTGGATACAAATGCAAGGTCCAGGCAGCTGCTGTAGGTAGTCCCGCGTAGAAATGTCGGCGTGCCATCATTGAGCAAAACGAGACCTGCATTGTTCATGAACGTGGCGATATCCCGTCCTCGAACGTTCGTAACGGCGCTTCCCCAGCCGTGGTGATGCGCATTGAAATCTCCTACTATTATATGGGGTTCCGAAACGCTGTCAAGTAGCGATTGTAGTCGTAGGGCATCAAATCGACCCCTTGGTGGTATGTAGCCACCTATAATAGAGATTGTGCGCCCATTCAAAGTCACAGTGATTGCTACATACTCGTTGCTACTGCCCCCAGGAATTTGATGCCGAACGTAAGTGAGGTCACGACGGACGCATAGTAGTACCTTGCTCAAATGCCCAGCCGCTTCAGAGAGGAAACTTTCATAACCGGACAGTCGAAAAGGAGATGTGATATTAGGCTCACATATTACAAGCACCGGAAATCGGTATTTGAAGATCCTCTGCCTGAGATCTGCTAGGCGGCCTCGCAGACCTCGAGCATTCCATTGTAATACTGCCGATCGAGAGATTCTCTCCTGCAGTGAGGGTGCTGACGACGGTAGAGCCATAATTTTGACTGCTATTAAAGGGTGGCAAGCACCGGTTCAATAGCGTCTAAATTTTGGACAGCAGCCTTAGCAATTGGCGTGTCCACTCCAGCAATTATCAGCCGTAAGGTGCCTATCAGCTGTTTCAGCATCGCCCTGATGTGATCATCTGTTGTCGACACAGCCGGCGGACGCACAGGCGGACGTGTCACAGAGCTTACAGTACGCGATGGTAGAAGTGGCCACTCTGCGGGGTCCTCCTGGGGGGTTGTCAGTCTTGGCTCTTGCGGAGCTGGAGGCAGTGGCTTTTGCGCGGCAGAGCGGTCGCGGTCCTCCTGATGTGTTGACACGTCATTTACTGAGCTCAATTTCTTCTGCCGACTTCGTGTCCTCCTCCTGGAGCGACGTACTGCGATTGCTGCTTCTCGGTGAGTAGAATGGTCTCTCACCATTTTCTTCAAGATCTTCATCTCTGTTTTCACCTTCGGACATTCCCTAGATGTTGCCTCATGAGGACCTTTGCAGTTGGCACAAACTGGAGACTCAATCGTACATGTAGGTCCATCGTGCACGCCACCACAACGCGGACATGTTTTCGTGCTCGTACACGCAGCACTTACATGTCCAATCTTCTGGCATTTTCGGCACTGCACCGGTCGGGGCACATAAGGACGCACTGGGTGCCTCACAAAACCCACTTTCACATGCGATGGTAAAGTAGTACCCTCAAACACTAGTTTGACACACCGTGATTTGCCGAAACGATGGATGTCAGTTATGCGAACAGAACTTGATAGCAGTTGCACCAAGTCCATATCCTTGATCTGTATGTCCACGTCAGAAATCACACCAGCAGTAGTGTTAAGTCCATGAGCGAAGAACGAGCGGACTCGTATGTTGCCAAGGACAGACACGGTCTTCAACTTATCCAGGGTTGCCCGGCTAGAGACATCAACAGAGAGGATATTCCTTCTTGCGTTAATACGCACTTCTTTGACTTGGCCCGGAACCATTCGTTCAAGAAGAAGAGTCAAAGTCTGCCTGTTGATGGAGTTGAGATTCTCTTCCTCAACAGGCATGTATGAAATTGTGTAAGTGAGAGATTGCTCACTTACATTGGCCTCGTTGGTTGTTTTCTTGCTCACACTGGATTGGTGAGGCATCTTCGCTGGCACAGTGGACTTGTTAGCCCGCTTCGTACACACACTGGGCCCACACTCAGTCGGGGTTTTGGAAAGCTTCCTCTTCAGGCGCCGACTCACAATCTCGGTGTAGCCTCCGTCGAACTCCATGTCATCCGAGTCAGAGAAACTGGACGATCCCGGGAGCTCTGAGGGGAGATCCATACTGCATCCAGGCTGATCTGTGCAGTTCACACTGCTAGCCACAGAAGGCAGCAGAGGCGGCGGGTCATCCGCCATCGCCTGGGACGGCGAGGTTGCCTTGAAGGCTACAGAAGCACAAAGTATTTCAAAAAAACAGGAGCTCGATCAAGAGATGCTGCCGTTCGCAGCGCTCTTCTTCTTCCTCCATCGCAATATAAAGAAGTTCTTTTCAGTCCTCGGTATCAGGAGCGTGCGCTACCACTGTTGAGCCTCTCCTCCTCTCCTCGGGCGGCGCGTTTAGCAGCAGCCGCGTCAGACGGAGCGTGTAATACTCCTCCGCTCTTCCCATACTCTCTCTGCTCCTCTCCCCTTAACCACCCTCCGTGTTCTTCTCGTGGCAATCCTCCGCTGTCACCATGCCTTCAACTTTATGCCGTAACCATCTTCCTCCTCATTTACCCTTGTCACCACCATCCGGTTACGGCGGCTACCACTGCCACTACCACTACGACGATTAACCCAGGGAACGGGGTTGTAACGGCTGTCGCTGTAAAAACATTATTATTTGCAAAACCTTGGATTTTCTCAACAGGTCAGTATTTACCGTGAGCTCTAAACAGTTTAGATGACGGGCCACCAGAGACATACAGTTGTCACATAACCCGAAGTCCTTGCTGTGAAAATATATTGTAGCGGGATTTCGTACCCGTCGAGATAAATCCACAGGAGGACGCAAGAGACCACGAGAAACACGATCGGCCGCGATGATTCTTTATCGCTCTCTCTCTCTCGCGCTCGCTCCCCGCGCTCATTCCGCACCTCGTCTTCGTCGATGCAGGGCACTCGGACGGCAGTAGGCTGTCTGCCGGACGCTCTATCCCGTTACATCTTTGCACCAGGGGGAGGTGGAGGAAACGTTCCAAGAAATTCTAATGAATGTCCGAAGTCAGTCTATGGCGAATCCGGGTAGGCCAGCCGTTGGGCACGGCAGCCTCAAGTGATGGGGGAGGTGCAAGAGACGTATCGTTTCAGATGTAAAACGTGCTCCGGAAAGATTCGGTTCACTCCGCGCTTGCGATGCTGAGGCAGATCTTCAAGACGATAGGTCACGGGGCAGAGCCGACTAACGACACGGTAAGAGCCTCGGTACCGAGGAAGGAGCTTGGCGGCACGTCCAGTGTCGCGGTTTTTGCCGCGTAACAAGAACCAGGTCGCCGGGTAGAAAAGAGGACCCCCCCACCCCCCCGCGCTGCTGAGGACACCTGCACCCCTGCATGAGCTTGTCGGAGGTTGCGCCGGGCGTCCAGGCTCTAGAGACAAGAGCAGCGGGGATATTTTGTTGAAGAGGTAGCAGGGCGGGGCAGGCCGAGCTGCGTGTCGAGATGAATTGCGGGTGTTCGGCCGTAGACGACCGAGAACGGCGTCACTCGTGTTGTGTCGTGCGGTGCGGTGTTGACGGCGAACGCTGCGGCAGGAACAGAGCGCTCCCAGCTGGTGTGGGAAGTGGCGCCGTAGGCCGCCAGTATGTCAGTCAGGGCGTGGATGACCCGTTCCACGAGTCCGTTGCACTGAGGGTGTTTGACGGACGTGGTAGAGTGCTGAATCCCGAAAGAGCGGAGGGCTGTGTCAAATTCTCTCGACAGGAAGCAGGTTGAACGGTCCGTGAGGAGGCGACCCGGCACGCCGTGCTGGAAAGCGAGCTGCCGCTCCTCAAACAAGGCGGCGTGACGGGATGAGGCGTCGGGGACGGGCAGGGCTTCAACCCACTTAGAGAAATGGTCAACAGCAACCAAGACGATAACAGGCCCAAATGGACTGGCCCGACCAGGTCGAAAGGCGAAATGGGTGGTGGGATGGTGTCCCATGTGATAGGAAGTTTGAAATAGAAGTATGAACAAAAGAAGTTTGGAGAAGACGAGGATGTCGATAACCATGACGTGCATTAACCCAAGAATAAAGAAGATGGAGAAGGATTCCGTGACGTGGTAAGAGATAATTGGTAGAGAAGACGAAGACGAAGGCAATTAGAATGACGTGTACCAACGCCAAGGTTGTAAAAGTGCGAGGGATAGCGTGGCATGGTGGGGGGGGGGGGGGGAGGGGGATAACAGAGAAGCAGAGGTTCCGGCGGGTCAGGAACACCTCCGCTGCAAAAGAGCCACGCCGACGACTACTCCAGTGACCTCGATTTCTACGGCGTCGCAACGTGGGCTTGCTTTCGTTCCTGAGCCCCTTCCGGGGAGTCAATGGCTGACGACACCACCCGCTACGGCCACGGGTGCCTCCAGCGCTGTTGCCACCCATCCGGTGGTGCTCACAACACCAACATCACTAGCATCACCTCGACGGGCACTAGGACCGGGAGCTCGTACGAAGCCGCCAGCGAGCCCAGCTTGAGCACCTCAACTCCAGCTCGACGTGGGCTACCTGGATGCCACTGACTGGACCCATGCAACGCTTCACCAGCACCGCAACGTGAGCACTTACACGGAACGCTAGTAGACTGGGTGCTCCCGTGTCATGTGTGTTGGTAGTCTTTGCGTTTTGTGTTAGTTTTGTGTGCTCGTGCTTCTGTCACGTAGGGTGTAATAAATGTGCGTCTGTGTGGGTACACCTGTCGCCTACTCTATTCTTTCGGCCCGAGTGTTCTCCGGGGATCCGTGACAAAGTTAAGTGGCGAGGCTGCCAGGAGTCATTTTCTTGTTTCTTTTTGTTTTGTCTCGGTTCTTTCCGGTCTCTCGACGGCAGAAAGTATGGATTTGGCATAAACGTGAGAACTGGCTCTCAAGCTAAGGCTAAGCAATGAATAGGCGATGATTCTCTAGGACGAGGACGCAAAGAGGCAGAGAGAGGAGGCGAATAGGCAGAGGCAGAAAAGGGTGCAAGCACGCGCAGACGCTCGCGAGGCAGAAGAACGGGAGAAAATGAGGATAGAACGGGCTAAGGAGTTTCGTTTGTGGAAACAGGCGCATGTCGCAAGAGTATATGAGGAGATCACGGAAGATGGTCAGCATTTCTTAGCGGGTACAGAGTCTCCTAGACCAGCCAGAGTTTGTACATGAAAGCTGATGGATCTTTTTGGTGAGAAAAAAGATGTTTGGACGCGTATCTACAACGATTCGAGCAGATAGCTTTGGGTCAAGGCTGGGAGCGCAGTGAATGAGCCACGGCATTGAGCATGTGTTTAGTCGGTGAGGCGCTGAATGCGCTGATTCTTTAGACTACGAGAAAGCCAAGAAGGCACTCCTCCAAAGATTCAGGCTTACGGCAGAGGGTAGTCGTCAGAGATTTCGTACCGCGATACCTAAGAATTCTAAAACCGCTAAGCAGTTTTTCTGCAGGCTGTCCAACTATTTCGACAGGTGGCTTGATGTGTCAAACACAGAAAAGAAAAAAACACAGAAACTGATCTGTCACCAGTGACAATCTGGTGAGAGAGCAGTTTTTAGCATGTTGCAGTCCCAAGCTAGCATTATTACTGAAAAAAAGAAACAAAGCTATGTTCATTGGAAGACTTTGCTAACACTGCAGACCAATTCCTCGAGGCTAAAGGGCTGAGAAATGTGTAAGGCAAAGGAGGAAAATCCTAAGGCACCAGCAAGGGGTTTCCTCTGTGGCAAGGTGGGACACCGTGCAGTTGACTGTCAGACTAGTAGCTTTGCCCTAAAGAGACAGGTTATGCGTCAGCGTTGTAAGAGGAGAGGACACACTGTGGGCGAGTGCCGGTATAGAGCACAGGACCGAGCTGCATGTGTTGTCGACTCTCGGGTAGAATTTGTCACACCACCTGAAGTTTCACAGCTACAAGGAGTACAAACGCCGCAGGAAAAAGAGGCGGTGAGTGGAACACCCAAGTCGAAAGCAGCAATGCTGGTGGTCGTTGGGCAAATAGGGGATCGTCCTATATTGGAGCTTAGAGACAGCGGAGTCAACACAGTTTTGGTTCGGAGAAGCCTGGTAAATGACGAGGATCTTACAGGGGAAACGTCGGCCGTCACTTTTGTAGATAGCACAGCCAGGTACCTTCCTGAAGCCAGGATTCTAGTGTCCACGCCATATTATACTGGACAGGTAGTGGCAAAATGCCTAGAGCAACCAATCTACGATCTCATGTTGTGAAATATTACGGGTGCAAGAAGTGTCGAGGACCCAGATCTCGTGTGGAGGATGCTCGACGTTGAGGAACGCCCAAAGAAGGAAAGGCCCATGACAGCTCACGAGGTTGATGGGGAAGTCATTTTCTGGTCGGCAGTGGAGACAAGAGCTCAAGTGACAGTCCGAGCAACGCAGCGTCCGCTCTCTACTCCCGTTACGATGTATCTGGGCGTAACATCGGAAGAAACTGCAATTAGGCAAAGAGAAGACCCAAGAATGGAAGCCAGCTTCGAAAGAGTCGGGGAAAAGGTTAAAAGAAACAGGAGTCGTACATCATTCGAATATCAAACGGTAAACAGTCTTCTGCACAGAGAATGCATATTTAGCTCAGGAAGGCGGGTACAACAGCTGGTGTTACCGGAAGATATGCGAGAGACCGTGTTGCGGTTAGGACATGACGCCATTATGGCCGGACACTAGGGTGTTTACAAAACGGTGTCTAAAATCACCGAGCAGTTCTTCTAGTCAAATGTCTAAAGTGACGTTAAACGCTTTGTTCTCTCGTGTGACGTGGGGCAGCGCACAGTTCCAAAGGGAAGAGTTGGTCCCGTACCTCTGGGCAAGATGCCAGCCATCGACCTACCGTTTCAAAGAGTGGCTATTGACATTATGGGGGCAATCTCTCCTGTATCCGCCAGAGGCAATAGATAATGTGCTTACCCTGGTTGACGTGGCCACTCGTTATCCTCACGCTATTCCATTGAAGACTATTGACAGTATTCAAGTGGCGGAGGAACTTGTGGAGACGTTCTCGCGTTATGGGTTCCCGAGTGAACTTTTGAGTGACCGGTGTTTCAATTGCACGTCCGCACTAATGAAGGAAGTTTGCCTTTTGTCAGTGAGGCAGTTACTAACAATGCCATACCATCCCATGTGTAATGGGCTTGTAGAGCAGTTCAACAGTACCCTCATAAATATGATCAGAAAAATTTTCTAGGGGAGACCTGGCTACTGATTGGGATAGATACCTCCAAGCTCTTTTGTTCGCTTACCGCGAAGTGCCGCAAATGTGTCTTGGTTTCTCGCCCTTCCAAATGTTGTATGGGAGAACCGTTAGAGATCCACTTGCGATACTCAAGATGCTGTGGGCTAATAAAAAGATTGTGGCAGATCTTAAGACAACATACACATATGTTCTTGAGCTGCGGGACAAGTTGGAGCAAGCATGCAGGCTTCCACATCAAGGGCTGGAAAGGGCGCGCGAACGCTATAAGGGCTACTATGACCAGAAAGCCACTCACAGAAATCTGAATCCGAGCGACAGGGTTCTCATCCTGCTACCGACGGATCAAAATATGTTACTTATGCAATGGAAGGACCCTTACCTTTTGACGCAGAAGAAAAATGACATGGATTATGAATTATTGATAAATAACACCAAACTTTTTAATACAAATTTGTAGAAAAAATACGAAGGAGTTCCCGTACGTTACGCCCCCAAGGTAGCATGCTCGGTAGTGGCAGAGGAGACGGATGATTTTGCTGAGGTGCCCACGTGCAGTGGGAAGATAAGTGTTGGATGGGATAAGATACTAATAAACCCCAATTTGAATGAAGACAGAAGGTCACTGATAAGAGCTCTAGTCCAAAGCAAAGGAAATGTGTTTTCGGTTGTGTCGGGCAAAACGGATGTCACAATTTGCAAATTAAATCTCTCTACAGATAGACCAATCAGTGTGACACAAAGCCCACTATCATTAGTAGTTCAAGGATCAATTGGAAATGAGGTGGGGGAGAATTTGGAGCTTGTTGTGATTTAGAGGTCATGGTCAGCATACAATGTGCCTCTCGGGGTTGTCAAAAAGCCTGATGATACTGATTGTGTGTAGATTTTCGTCGGCTAAATAACATCATAGTAACCGACGCGGAACATATACCAAGAGCGGATGTGGTGTTCGCCATGGTGGTTAACAAAGAATCTTCTAAATTTAAATTGCATATAGGATATTGGCAAATATCAATGAAAGATTTGTCGAAAGAGAAGACTGCCTTTTCTTGCTCGGCGGATATACTTCAGTTTAACTTCTTGCCTTTTGTTATGAAGACAGCATCCGAAATATTCACGAAGACGACGAGGAAGGTTTTGGATGGGCTCCAAAATGTAGAATACTGCAATGATGACGTCCTTGTGCCAAAAGGTACGTTGGAAGATCATGCAATTACGCTGAAAAAACTATTTTTCAGAATTCAGCCAGCCAGGATGACCATAAAACCGATAAAATGTGAGGCGGCTCTGAAGCCATTTTTTTTTCTTGGACACAAGCTGGGGATGGGCCGCATCGCGACGAAAGACGATATCTTGGTCAAAATACAGGAAGCCCAGATACCGCCGTCCGAGAAAGAAGCACAGTCGCTCTTGGGTTTAACGGGCTGCTACAGGGACTTTATTCCCGATTATGTTCACATTGCTGATCCTCTTGTCGAACTCACTAAGAAGGGTGCAAGCAATAATCTGAATTGGACTGCTGAACATGAGAACACATTCGTTGTGTTAGAGTAGCATATGGCAAAACCGCCCGTTCTGCTTGCTTCGAATTTGGATAAAGAATTTGTTCTTCGCACTGATGCATCAGACACAGCATTAGGAGCCGTACTTTTGCAATAAGAGAACCGCATGCTACATCCGGTCTTTTTTGCCAACAAGATATTATCCGCTAGTGAACTCAACTACTCCACTGTTGAAAAGGAATGCTTGGTGGTGGTATGGGCAGTAAAGTTATTTCACATTTATCTTTATGGGAAACATTTCAAAATTCAAACAGATCATTTAACCGCTTGAATACTTAACGAAGGACCAAATTAACAATAGCAAAGTGATGAGATAGAGTTTGGCCTTGCAAGAATTCTCATTTCAGGTAGAATATATTAAAGACAAAGATAATGTTGGAGCGGACTTCATGAGTAGAGCCAACTAAATAGCTTTAGTTATCTCTCGGTTGTATCTTGTTGTTGTTGTTGTTGTTATGGGTGTGTGCTTATATAACGGCGTGTGTTGTGGACATGAACATGTTTATTAAGGACACCATACGGACAACGGCAGTGGTGTGTTAAAGTTCTGTATATGCAGTTTGGTGTGCTCTGTCAGTTGTGTGCCTTTGGTGTGTGCTTGACATCTGCGATGTGTTGTGTGCTGGGTTCAGAATCGCCGCAGATGATGATGGTTGGCTGGAAGGCTTGAAGATGGGGATAATTTGAGCAGTTTATATAAAAAATCTTGAAAGAGGGGGCTCTTGTTTCATGTGATAGGGAGTTTGAAATACAAGTATGAATTAAAGATTGAAGAAGACGACTAGGATGACTATAAGCATGACGTGTATTAACCTAAGAATAAAGAAGATGAAGAAAAAGGATTCGGCGAGGTGGGAAGAGATGATTGGTGGAGAAGAGACGGCAAAGATGACGACGAACAGGATGACGTGCGCCAAAGCCAAAGTTATAAAAGCTAGAGGGATAGCGTGGCACGGGGGGAGGGAGAGGGGATAACAGAGAAGCAGAGGTTCCGGCGGGTCAGGAACACCTCGGATGGAAGAGAGCAACGCCGGCTACTGCTCCAGTGATCTCGAGTTCTAAGGTGTCGCACCATGGACTACCTGCCGTTCCTGAGCACGTTCCGGGGAGTCAACGCCTGATGCAACCACCTGCTACGGCCAGGGGTGTCTCCAGCGCTGTTGCCACCCATCCGGGTAGTTCCCAATACGCCAACGTCACCAGCATCACCTCCACGGACACTTGGACCGGGAGACCGGGTGTTCCCGGGTCGTGTGTATTGGTAGCTTTTGTGTTTTGTGTTAGTTTTGTTAGTTTTGTGTGCTAGTGTTTGTGTCACGTAGGGTGTATTAAATTTGCGTCTTTGTGGGTACGCGTGTCACCTAGTCCATTCTCTCGGCCCGAGTGTTCTCCGGGGATCCGTGACAGATGGGCTGCAGTGGCGACTTGGGATTGACTTTACAGAGCTTACGGTTCTGGCATGTCTGGCAATACGCCACGTGTTGGCGGACGTCACTACCAACATTCGGCCACCAAAATCGCTCCGAGATACGTGCAAAAGTATTGTCGCGACCAAGGTGGACTGCCTTGAGAGCGTCGTGTAGGCCGCGCAAGACATGGGGGCCGCAGAGTGGCCGGGACTACGGGCAACCACTTGGACGGCCGATCACGGAGCCGCTTTAGATGGTACAGGATACCGTCCGTGAGTCGATAGGCGCGCCGCAGCTGGCGGGTGCACGTCCGGGCACCGACTCCGAGGGTACGGATTAAGGCAGCCAGGTCTGGATCACCGCCTGTGCGGTACGCAGGTCCGTCAAAGACGTCACCGATAAAGGAAGGCGAGAAAGGAAATCGGCGTTTCGATGGGCAGAGGCACGGCGATGCACGATGGTAAAATCATATTATTGTAATTGGAGAGACCAGCGCGCGAGCTTCGCATTCAAATGTGGGGAGGACTTGAACCAAGTCAGTGCACTGTTGTCCGTGACTACTGTGAAGGAACGGCCGTATAGGTACGGACGGAACATCGCGACCGTCCAGACAACGGCTGGGCACACCAGCTCTAGTGAATGCCGGTGTCGCTCAACATCCGAGAGTTGGCGGCTGGCACAAGCCAGGACACGCTGGTCGCAGGACTCGTCTTCCTGCAAAAGGACAGCTCCAAGTCTGTCTTGGCTGGCGTCCGTGTGCAAAATGGTAAGAGCACACTAATCGTAATGGGCCAAGGTCGAGGGCTCGAGGAGTGCATGCTTGATGTCAACAAACGCTCCTTGTTGGGCCGGGTTCCGAAGTCCAAACTGCGTTCTTTTCCAGCAGGGCGGTTAAAGGCACGCTCCGTTTAGCGAAGTCCGGAATAAAGTGGTGGAAGTAGGACGCAAATCCAAGGAAAATTTTCTGTTCCTTGGGCGTGGGTGGAGCCCCGTAAGCAATAAGTGCCCGCAGCTTATCAGGGTCGGGACGAATGCCATGCCGATGAACGACGTGGCCCAAGTACGTTACCTCGGAAAAACCGAAGAAGCACTTTTTCAATTTCAAGTGAAGCCCCGCGGCGGTAAGACCCTCAAGAACAAGCTTGAGGCGTCGCTGATGCTCTGCAAACGTGGCTGCGTAGACAATCACGTCGTCTAGATAGACAAGCGCCATGGTCGACTTCATGTGTCCCAACACGCGGTCCATAAGGCGCTGGTACGTGGCTGGGGCGTTGGTGAGGCCAAAGGGCATTCGGCTAAATTGGTAGAGGTGGTCGAGTGTCTCAAAAGCCGTCTTTTCCGCGTCTTCTGGACTAAGTGGTACCTGCCGGTAACCCGAAAGAAGATCCAAGGTGGTGAATTATTGGGACCCCTTCAGCCGGTCGAGTGAGTCGTCAAGGCGATGTAGCGAATTGATAGTCGTTGAGATGGGTGATGGCGTCAAGCTTGCGATAATGCAGGCGGAAGCGGATCGTCCCATCCTTCTTCCGAACGAGGACGACGGGAGAGGACCAAGGGTACACGATGTGGAAATGATGCCCCATTCGAGCATGTCGGGCACGTGCTGCTGAATAACGCGCCGTTCGGTTAATGCGACACGACGAGGTTGGTGGTGGATGGGCCCGTGACCGGCAGTGTCGATGCGGCGGTTTGTCCAGGAAGTACACCCGGGTTCTTCGCACGGAGAGCGAGACAACTGCGGTGTTGCTGCAGTAGGGCCTTCAGTACGGCGAGCTCCACAGATATCATGTTGGGGCTAAAATTGAATGACTCCCACGGTAGGGCATCTGATGTTGGTGGGCCCGGCACCGGAGCCGCAGGCTCCAGAGAGGCGACCGGTAAGCCTCGGCCTAAAACGTGCGCCGTGCTGAGGGTTGAATCATGACGAACTACAAGACGGTGACCACCGAAGTTAAGTACTAGCGCGTCAGCCTTTCCGTCAATCACCGACACAAGGCTCCGAGGTGAGGTTGTCTCGCGGGCTGATGCTGCACAGCGGATGGGTTCGAAGAGCACGTCGGCGGTTATCGGGTCATCAAGCTGACCCCGTACTCAAGTTTTCGCTCCCGGTGGTAGGGTCTGGTCAGAAGCCGCTGAAACTGTGCACACATTGGAAAGCGGGACGTGCCGTCGATGCTGCGGGGCGACAGCGCGTAGAAAAGCTGATACATGTTTGGCAGCCGACACCAGGAAGAGGTATAGGTCCATCCCGAAGGAAAAAAGCCGACGAACCCAGCCTTGGCGACGGGGAGGTCGGTACTCTTGCTGTTGCGAGGCCGCGAAGTCCACAACGATCCCCGCTTGCTGGCAACAGCCGCACCCAAGAACCACCGGCCAAACTGGGCGGTCGGCGACCGCAAACTCAGTACAGAACGTCGTGCCTAAAGCACGCACATTCACAATGACACGCCTTAGTTGGTCGACCGTGGTGACGTTGAATGTTAAAAGCTGGGTTTGAGGGGCCGGTGGAAGCAAGGGGGCACGCCGATAGCGAGCGACTTGTCTAATACGTTCACGGCAGCCCCCGTGTCAACTAGAGAATTGACGTGCTGGCCGAGCCGAGCAACGTCTACAGAAACATAAGGCGAAGCACGGGAACTTAAAAGCGGCGAGCGGGGGGAATGTACAGACAGAAGCGTGTTGACTGACGAAGTTTTCCGCTGCAGTGCCTGTTCCTGGCTCAAACAGTGTTGGGGCCCCCGGAGTTCCGAACAGTGGCCCTGTTGGCCAACGCGGAAGCAGGTAAAAGTCTGGCTGGTATGCCCTCGTCGGGCAGGAGCCGCAGTGGTGGCCGCGGATCGAAAAGCCCACCTCGTGAAAGTACGAACAGCCGCTGGCGACGCGCGCGTGGCCTGCAAGATCATATTGGCCTCGACAGTGAGGTTCACAGCGACGCGGACGGACTCGGGGCGCCCAAGGCAGGCCTGGCGCTTGACATCGCGATGTCGGATAGCGTCCACAAAAGCTTCAGTGCCGACCATGACCACGGTGGTCGGTGACGCACCCGGCAGCGACTGCGACGCAAACCGCTGGACAGCCACGGACAGGCCCTGTTAGATTTTCGGGGCCCCTGCCGGTGAGCACGCAGGTGATGGTATTGGAGCCTGGGATGACCCGACCAGTAATGGTCGGCGAGGAGCTCCGCGATGGCGTTGTACCGGTCAAGGTCCGCGCGGGGCACGTTCGGGAGCAGCTCCGCCGCTGGGCCCCGAAGCTTAGGGACGAGCATGCCAGCTTTCGTCCGAGCGTCCCATCCCTGCGCCTCCGCGATGGTGTCCAGCTGGAGCTGGTAAGCCTCCCAAGGGGCAGTACCATCGAAATTGGTACCTCCGCTGCCATCCCCAGCGAACAGGCCGAATGTGACGCACTTGCGCCGTGCACCCCAAGGTCGGACTTTGAGGCCAGCCCGACGGGCGCGGGAGCGGATTCCATGGTTTTGATGGAAGGCAACGGCCCGCCGCAGTTCGGGTCGGTCGGTACAGCATGAGGTACCCTGCACTCTAAAGCATCAAACCTAGCCGCCAGATGGTCCAGTCGTATGCCGAAGCCCTCGAGGGCGGCCTCCAGCTTCGAGGAAAAGGGCAGGCCGTCCGAACGCCCGAGACCAGGGGCGCCGTCCGCCGCGCTCTGTGCCGTATCAGCCGGTGGTGGCACATGGTTCTCGGGCGCGCCCACATTCTGTTTCCGGGCTCGGGTTAGCGCCATCCTACCGCTGCCACCAAGATATGTAGCGGGATGGCGGTCCTGTCCATATAAATCCACAGGAGGACGCAAGAGACCAGGAGAAACAGGATCGGCCGCGGCTATTCTTTATCACTCTCTCTACCCCGCTCGCTCCCCGCGATCCCTTCGCACCTCCTCTTCGTCGATGTAGGACACTCTGACGGCGGTAGGCTGTCTGCCTGACGTTCTATCAGTTACAATATAGCCTGACTTGCGCCCTTTTCATCCTGACCTTTTGTTACAGAAGACCTTTTGTTACAGGCGCTCTTTGTGTCATCCCCCTTTTTTCCTGTGTGTGTGTCTTTTGCGCCTTTCAGAACTTCAACCTTTTGTTAAGTGTACTTCTTGCCGACTTTCGCCAAAATCAAACAAAAATTATTCCTGAGCTTAGAGCCTCAGGTATGTGACTCGTTGAGAAGCTGGGTAACATAGAAAATAGGTTCAATTTCTCATTTTCGGCACGCATGATTTTTTGCCGGTTACATTAGAATTACGTACCATGGGTATTGTGGGGGTTTAACGGCCCAAAGAGATTCAGGCTATGACGGACGCCGTAGTGAGAAGTTCCAGAAATTTCGAACACCTGCGCTTCATCAGCGTGCACTGACGACGAAAATTATACGAGCTTCTAGAATTTCACCTCCATCGAAATTCGACCGCGGAGACCGGGACCGAACCCGCGTCTTTCGGGTCAGCAGCTGAGCGCCATAACCCCTGCGCCACTGCGCCGGCTTAGAATTATATCTAACTCTGAACGACAAAATAATTACTCATTAATTATTTTGATTAGGATTAAGATAATTTAATTAGTATATTATTCAATGTATTCACACCATTGTTAATCATGCAAACACAACACCGCTATTTTTTTTTTCGCTAGCACGTCTTCACAAGAGCAAGCTGGCTTCTCCTTGAAAATAATCGGCTTACTAAAAAGCCACCAAACACTTTGTAGGAAGTCAGCGTACTCTGCAACTTTTTAAGGCGATGGACAGGAAGCTATGGAGCCTCAACATGCCCTCCCTTCCTGTGCGAGAATTCCACAATATTGAAAGATTCAAATCGATATAGGCGCTAGATAACACATGCCAATCCTTTTTGCGCTAGAATTTAAAATGATGCCGTAATCAAAGTATATTTTTTAGGCTTTGCCTTTCACCTTCAGAGGTGTGCGCAGAAGCTTGATTTGACGTCACGGACAAATTTCCGCTGCCGTCAACCAGACCCTGCCGTGCGTCGTTGGATGTTGCCAAACAACGATTGGCGGGCTTTGCCTTCGGTGGCGTTGGTTTCATTTCTTTCAAAGGAAGTTTTTAAGAATTAGAAATGTACTGTCACTCAGATGACGTCGTCATGCTCCCACACTTGCTCCCGCATTGCGGAGAAGCCTGACTGCTGTCGGCATTTAAATCTGCGATTTTGTCACCATTTCAAACACTAGCACAGAAGGATTTCTCATGCTTTACCTCCAAGTGTCGCACAATCGATCCCTTTAAGCTCGTCGAATGCTAATACATCTGCAGTTGCCCTTTAATGTATATTCCCAACACAACTGCTAAGTAACAACGTTAAAATGCCAAAGAAACAGTTTTCTTGATTGCAACTAATTTGCTAGGCAGATCTTGTTAGAAGGAAATAGCAATGGATGGCTCCAGTTGAACCAGCGACGCAGCAGAGCTACCGTGTCGAGAGCAACACGCCAGGCGTCCGGGGTCATCGCTCTGCGGCAGAACTATTTGGCGGAATGACCGAGTTTTGTACACTCGGCCTCTGTAGACCTGTAGCTGTCGCTGAGTGTAGAGAATACCCATTTAGCTATCAAAGATCGTCAAGATCTCAAGGTAAACAAAATCGTACCGCAATGCCCCACTGGTTCATTACTGGGTTACGATGGACGACTTCAACAAAGAAATATATACAAGACAAGGTGATGAGTCAACAAATTATACCAACCTTCTTCAAAGAACAGCATTAAATTGTACTTGCTTTTCGTATAAATGCTATGAAAATGGCAAATATGGGAAAGCAAACATGAATAAATTTTGCTAAGCAGCCGCTGTAGACTTAAACCTCTAGTGGAATCTGGTGGAGCAATTTTTGCAAGGGTCACTCTGCAAAGTTACGGAAGACTTCAATTTTTCTTCTTTAGGAGTATATTATTATGCCTTTATTTAGACATAGAACCCTTTTAGGTAGCGATAACCAAACGTCGGCAAAACTCTTGCAGTGCCTCACAAAGAGCGGTATTTAACGTATCCCCAGAAATGAAAGACAATGAAATGATTCACGGCTGCTGGTGACTACAACCAAATGTGGCAGATATTTTTAAGAATTGGATGTTGCAGTTCCTGAGTTCTTTCCAGAGCAAAGGGAGAGAAGAGAGGTCTCTGCGCCAAAATGATGTCCAAGGATCAAGAAAATACTCTGACTTCCCTGTGAAAGAGTCATTGGCTAATGTCGCTAAGCACAGCATTTTTTTTTACTAATGGACGCAACTCTTCTCTAAGACTTGTAAAGTATTATTGCTTTCTTCGGGGTGAAGTTAAAAATATAACAGCGTTTATTCATATTAAGACACACGACACAGAAAAAGTCGAAGTTCTAGATTAGCTCTATGAAAACTAATTAACACACACACAAAAAAAACTCCGATCTTTCATATACTTGAAAGTATAAATTGTTATTGTGCATCTTATCTTCTATACACTGAACACCCTACAACGGCTTCAACTACAAAGAACTAGACAGAAACGACAACAAATTCACTGCGTGAAACTACTGATTCTAGAATATACTTGAAGCGTTATGCTAATCGCCGAGCGCAGATATATTCTTCTTTATAAGCAAGTCTAAATTCCTGAATAAATAGAACAATGTTCCAGGAGAATCCGCAATTTGAAGCACATTTCAATTAAAGGGCAATTAGTCCCTGGACAAATTCTTCCTTATTAGAACAAATTTTTCTACCAACTTTGAAGTCTGTTTTAAACCTTTGCAGTGTTCTCTTATAGCCGTGTGGGTGCGCATGGTTGGATGCTAACCAGTAATCAATCACTTACTCATGAATACATACAGCACGGTGTTTGTAAGAGTGAGAAATTTAAAAAAAAATGTGATGTGTTGGAAATGATTGTTACCAGCCTGGTATGCATAGAAACATCGAGCACTTTTACGTCGTTACAACCGGCTCGTGTACCTCTGCAGATCTTGGATGCTGTTAAGCAGTGATGGATATTGTAATACCTGAGACAAGCAATAAAAATTTTGAGTTTATTGCGGCACCCACATTCTAGGAATGCATAAGCACGCCTCCTCACCCCAATTTGCCCCTCTTTGCCGCTCTTTGTCCCTCTTTGCTTAAAGTAATCGAGTTCCGTCTTTGCCCATTTTGAGTTACAATACTTGGCGCCACGCTTGACTCCATCCACACCTCCGGTTTCTCAAATTCGGCGCCACGCTTTCGCGGCGCCCACTTCCGGTGTTTTCAAATTTGATGCCACTTTTCCTCCGGCTCCGCCCACTTTTGGAGATTTTTGGCTCTAATTAATTAGCTAATTAACCTACCTTAACCATTTCGTGACTAGCACACCCTCTTTCAATGCTCTATCCGACAATGCCATCTTCTTTCCGATGTACTAAATAGTTCCTCCGTTATAGGACAGAGATTATCCCACGTCGAAACCGCCTGCATAGCCATACGATGCATACGCATTAAAAAGAAAAAAAATCACAGTCGATCAATGAAATTCATGCGGCAGAGTATGCGTTAGCAACAGTATTCCACACGGATGGAGAGCCAATGCCAGTGGCAGGTTTAGCCCGTGAAAGAGGGAGGCGTGATCGAGCTCATAAGAGCTGCATGACATGCCGTACCCCGCCTCCACTCTCCCCTCCCCTGTACTCTGACTGGCGACCGCTGTCTCCCTCTCGCCAACCGCCGCCTCCAACCTCTTCTCTTCCCTTACCTCTCCCTCCCTTCACTCCTCCGAGGCGGAGAAGAGGTTTTATATACTCTTTGCCTGCTTTCAGCCGAGGCTTCACATGCAAACGCGAATGCCGGACACTTTTTCGATAATGGGCTGGCTATGATGCTAAGGCATGGCTTTTGTGGATACATCGTGGTGTTAGCATATTCTCCCTAAACAAGCTCACGTTTATCGCTGCCATTAATTTTTAATCAAAATTTATCCTCTTTTGTAAAGGTAATTATCAATTTTTTGACCAAAACAAGATTCTCCTATAGCTACGTAGTCACTCGTACAACGAAGTAAATCAGCATAAGTAATCCTTGACGTAAAAATCATGGATGTAATCAACAACTACACAGCGTCATACACGCGGAAAAACACCTGGGCTGCTATGATTACCCAAGTAATGTGATAAACTAAGGTGAGAGGCAAGAGCACTGAGAAAAAAAAATTCGGTTCGTGCTCACATTCTGTGCGAAGTACGCATTCAATTTAGTTGGGGGACGACTAGGATGGTTAGAAAGTCGTCATTCACTAGCTGCTCAAAACAGTGGAAAGAGAACATGATTTTACTTTTTACTTCAATATTATAGACCACCGCTTTAAATTTAGAAAGCTGGAAAAAAGAAATGCCCTTCCACTTTGGTACTTGCATTACAAGTTCCCTTTTCTGCATCACCGCAATACTGAAGAAGAGTATCATAGTGGGGCAAAACGAATCGTCCTGGCAAATTACCTTCGTGTTCGGCATGCATGTACCGACTCGACCGGAAAACCCGACGTGGCCTGCCACAGTTATCTCCAACTCGGTAGTCGGTCCGAAGGAGTCCGTCGATCCTCGGGCCAATCCGCGCATTTTCTGCTGCTGTCTTGAGTGGGCTGACTGCGGGCAAAGAAACTCCCTTTCATTTGCTCTTTTATTTCTTTGGTTACTCGAGCTCATCTTTTATTCGGGTGCTCGACTCGATTTGGAAACACTCCACGTCGTAAGAAGATTTTCTCGTTCTGCGGGAGTAATCTCGACATTTGCATGCGAACCCCAACCCTGAAAGAAATGGATCGAACAAAATATGCATATCTTTCGTACTTCCGGAGTCATTCTCACCCGCAGCTCTCAGCGCCAATCGTTTGAGCAGCGGGTTTCTTTAGCTGGGCCTGTCGGAAGTAAATAAAAAGAAATTAGGTTCTGAAGGTATGCCAACATGTTCCTTCTCTCCAAATAAGCTTTGAGCACAAATGGAAGCATAATGATGCACTGCAGAAATGGAGAGAAAATGCTATACAGAATTTGGACTCGAAGACGTGGAACGTAAAGAAAGCTATGCGGGGATAGAACAACAAAAACGAAACAATACCGGGGCCCCCCTTTTTTATGAAAACATTGATGTACTTTGAGCTGATGCGCTGAAGTATATATATTTTTTGTTCGGTCCGCTTGCATTTATCTATGCGCTTTCTCACCTTGTTGAAAATTCTGCGTATATCCTGTCACGTTCAACAGGTAGATATCATTCTATTGCACGCATGCCGTATGCCTAGGCAGACAGTGCATCGCTGGGAAATTGATACCTGTGTTACATGTACTCCCGATAAAGACGCCCTAGAAGGGCGAGAGCTACGCTAAAGAAAGCAAATGTATAATGAATCTTGAACGCCTTTTCCGCAAGGCTATCAAACGCTTACTGGTACAATATAATATGTAAAAAGAAAGTAGAAGGAAAACAAATGTATTTGCAGCATCACGACTGTCGGAGAAACGCTGACATTATATCGGGGCTGCGGAAGATATATTTCACAGTTCAAAGTTTTACTAAAAGAACGATTCAGAGCTAACCGGGAGCACGTTACTCAAGTATGCAGCTTTATAACAGGCGAACGCTTGAAGAAACATTGCCTCGATAAACTGTTAGCAGATAAGTAGTTGACAGAGAGTGGTAGAACAGCATGGCGGTGTTTAAGAATGGTCCCCAGAAGAATGTGAACACCATTGTTGAGAGAGCATTACAAAGCCATTTTTTTGCTTGCCCAATTATATGAACTACCACAGGAACGCTCAGCTAAGCTTTTTTGCCACGAATATTTTTTATTAGTTTTACAATAACCACACCTCAACGCATGCACTGTCGTAAGAGCCAGAAAAACGCCCATTGAACGCATATGCATATTAGCCTTATTATCTGGTCCAAAATAAGGGCAGACAATAAATTTGGGCGCGGACACGTCCAAAATAGGGCCTGCTAGGGGAAGTGGGCAGACGTATCGTTGTCTTCTTGTTTTTCGGGCGGCAAGCTTTTCTTGAGTTTTCGTGAACAATTTTTCTTTTTTTGCTGTTGTGGCATGTTAAAATTTGTTGCGCTTCTGGTCAAACATAGCAGCCGCAGAGCTGGGCAAATGTAAAGAGAGCAGGGAGTATATTATCTATTGTTGTATTGGCACACATAATCGTTACGTTACTTCCAGTAAAAGAGAGATTTCTAAAGGTGCATTATATGTCTAGGTTACAACATTCTTTCAATGGAGATAGTGTGTGCATCCAGCACAGGTGTTAAGTTTATTTCAAATGGCGCCGCTGAAACTTTCAGTAGAACATTTTGTACATAATTTACGCAATACATGTGTGGTCATTCCGTGCATACTGCATAAGAATCATTCTGAGCCTATTAAGTGCACGCAATTTTATGCATAGACGATGCACATCACAATCGTAGATAATTGCAAAAAAATGTTTAGTATTTATACAGACACGTAAAAGGAAATTACTTTCACGCAATAACCTTCACCAGCCATGCTAATATATGCAACGCCAGTAGAATTCAGTCAACATCCAGTTGCATATTCCACGATATGTCGACTTTTCTGCGGACCAAACACGATGACTGCTTTGTCAACAACCGAGTGTAAATTGTAGTTCATGATGCAAGACGCCGAAATGAGCGGTAGCTCTCGAGAAAGCGAGCGCAGGCTGCGGTTACCGTCATTACTATGCGGGTCTCTCCGCACTCTTCGCAACTTCGAAGGTCACGAGCATAAAAGAAAATACCGCCGTAACGGTCGCAGCAGCGACATCACTAACACATTAAGGACGACTCTAAAATGACTGAGACCGGCACCAGAAAGCAAGGCGACAGCGCCCGAGATAAAGCGACTCACGCGTTCCCGAAGCACGCAAAGGAATACGCGACTGTCACAATGACCACGCGGGTCATAAATTGAAAAGGGGAAGAGAGAGAGAAAGAGAGACAGAGAGTTATATATTTTCTCCTTTCAGAACTTTCTTGCGGTTAGATAACGTTTTTTATTATAGATGATAGCGCCAATTCCTCCTCCAGCTACATTCATAGCGGGCAGGGGCGCAGTTACGGCTTCAGCGGCGGTTTCTCCAATTAGCCGAGACTGACGTTGCTCGCGCTTTCTTTCCCGTGTTTAAATCTCAGCTTCGATTTATAGTTTCCGTTTTCATAAGGAAGGCAACAGCAGGCACTGTTTACGGGAGACAGCTCCCGTCAAGAAACAATTTGTTGCCTGAGAGAAAACGCTTACTCGAGAGGAAGTACGTCATCCTGACGTAGACGAAAACGTATTGGGTCCGTGTCTATGTTTCACAACACCTAGCCAACTCTTTTCCTATTTCGTGCCTAACTGCGTGCGTATGCGTGACGTATTCCTCGTGTTTGCGACATCCGGTCGAGACAGAGGACAATATGAAATATGACGATGGAACCGCACCCTGCACGATAACGAAGGAACTTTGCTGATGCTTCGGCAAGAAGGACGGGCAGATATGACTGCTGTCTTCGATCGACCTTGTTTTCGCTATTCTGCTTGGATGTCAGCCTCATTTTTTTATTTTTCTTGCCTCGCTGTCAGTGGCGAGAGAGGCACGGAGTACAACTTCGCGTAGCGAAAGCAGCCCAAGCCCTTTAAGTTGTTTTGTGCGCTGTGTTGTTGCTGGTATGACGACACAAGTGTGGAAAGGAGGAAGTGACTTCTACATCGTTAAGGCCACCCTACGTTGAGCCACTGGGCACAATAATAATTGATGCCACCTAGCATAAGAAAACTTCGGCGCGAAACAATGGCGCAAGCACAGCAAGTTGTGCTCGATTAAGGTTTGGTTAAAGAAGGGCACGCCTGCGGAGCTGGAAGACCGACGCCATTTTACGCTGTCGCACCATCTCACAACAACTCCCCCCTCCCGGTACCTTCTAGGCCTAATAAGCGTTTATGTTGGCGGTTGTCCGAACAATATGATTGCTTGAGTTTAGAGAACGGGCCTGGCAAGGCACGTTCCACTCAGCTCTAAATAAGTAAGTATATGAGGTCGACGTCCGCGGTTAGCCAGAAAACAGACGTCCGCTAAATGTGGCGAAAGATCTCCAACTCAAACAAAATTATTCATTATTTAAGGAACAGCTGCCGTGACTAACGCGCCTCTGTTAATCGATGAGTTCGAAAGTAATCTTGTTAAGTCATTGATGACACTGCAACAAAATAAAAGTGTGCTCGTTTGTTTGGTTCCTCGCTAAACTGGATGAATAAAGAAATTAATTCAGATAAGCAAGAGGGGGAGGGGCTTACAGCTATTGGAAGGGAAAAGAAAAAGAAGTTGGAATAACATTGAGGGATCTTGTTCATGACCATCTTTCTTGCCCCATGTCTTGTTCTGGTTACGTTGTCAGTTGGACCTACACCCAAAAACATCAGCGAAGATGTGTGACTTTGATGTAAATTTCGCAAAATGGTACCCAAGAAGGCAGCGAAAGATGAACAACCACTGGGTCCTGATAACCTCTTGATTCTCACTAAGAATGGCTAGAGGTTCCGCGGCCGTCGAAAACTGCTCAGATAAGGAAAGTAATCCACCCTTGGGCTATCCTGAAAGCCAGACTTTTTAACTCATAATATATTTCATTGCGCTAGAATGCTAATACTTTCGCCACTGAAAATATCAAAAATAATGTGTGATTGTTGACTGGCGTCGTTGCTAAAGAGAAAGAAAAAACAAGCATGCTATCTCGTTTTGCCACCGTTCAAATTGACATTATCACAGGTTACTCAGGCGCCATCAGCAGCCTTCGGCTCTTCTGAGCTCCAATATTTTTGGACAATATATTAAGGACATGCTGAAAAAAATTGGCAGTGGCTTAACCTGGCTAGCCCTGGAATTCAGCGAAAAGCAAGCACGCTTTCTAAGCGTCTGTTGCTCATCCATGGCAGCTCCGCTACACTCTCGCGACAGATCTTTAATATGCACCCACACGACCACGTGGCTATGACGTGGTATCACACAATCTTACGACACTCCAATCGTATGTCATCACGTGGCTTGACATCCCCCCAGTAGATGTTCTTAAGGTCAAAGGTGAACTCAAAGGTCACCCAATGTCAAAGGTCAGAAGTGAAATGTCAGAGGGCCGCTCAAGGTCAGAGGTCAACTAAAGGTCATGATTAAAGATTGGGGATCAAGGGTTCGACGCCATAACTGTACCACATGCGGTCATACACGGCTAACTTTGTTGAGCTGAAGGTCCTTCAAGGTCATTCTCTGGCCTACGCGACGACTGCCTTACCTAGCGTAGTGAAGCTTTTCGATTCAAAACTCTCCGTTGTAGTTCGTGTATAATGAATCACTCTAACTGCACATCGAGCACAATTCTTGGTGATTGAAGCAAATCCAACTCAACACCTTCCCTTCCGCTTTATTTGGCCCAGACCTCTCTGGAGACAAGGCTCTTTGTATAAAACGAAAACCTACGGCGCGCCGATCAGGAATTCTTCCATTGTGTGGCACGGACCTCCCCAGATACCTTGCACGTTGGGAAGAGGTTTTCCTTCAAAGTTTAAGCCTCCATGTCGCCCTCACCTACTGCGGTAACCTGGTCATGGCCGTCACAGTTGCGTGCCCTGCGAAGTAGCACCTACGCTTTATATCCTGCTCCTGACAGAAAGGAGGATATTGGACACCTCTGCCATGTGAGCAAACAAGGAGTAAAAAAAGAGTTAGCTGTCCTCTAGCGCGTTAACTTATATAAAAGGGGGTGCGCTAGGGGACAGCTTACATCATTTTTAGTCCCACACAGGCGTATTCGTGTTTAGAGCGTGAATCTGCCTCTCTCTGGACGCACTCCGGCTGAAACACCTGTTGCGATGTGGACAGTGCCAACGCGGACCACCGGATGTGGAAGGCTGGATCTCGAAGCACCTCGATCGAACTATGCTGGACTTCCTAGGGTGATGCGGCCTATATCTGCACCTGTACGTCACATGTTTAGGCAAAAGACCTGATGGCGCAATAAAAAGAAGAGAAAGAGGGTGTTCTATGCAAGACAAAGCCTTCAGCTGAGGTGTTGGTCCAGTTGTGCAAACATAATCCAACTGCACTAAACCTGTTCTTGTAAATGGCAGACTGGACAGTACCTCTAAATCAGAAAATTATGTTCATGCCCGAGTAGTGAATTTGGCGTGGCGAAAACTTATCCCGAGGCCATTTTTCTTTAGCTCACTTCTGCACGCCTGCATTGAGACTGTAGAGAGTTGGCTCACTGACCTGTTAAACGTGTAAAAGTTTGCAGATGAATACTTAAAAATCAGCGGGATTCGAAGGCGAGTAAACGTCCCTCCAGTGTACAAATCTTCCACAGAGGGCCTCCACCTCTTATCCTGCGTAAATCACGGCATCCTTGCTCAGCAAGCCAATTTGGATAGCCAGCGCTAGCTTGGTTTTAGTAATCAGGAGAGCTATGTTCCGAATTGAAAGGAAATTGCGTTAGGTGTAGCCCCCTTTCTCTCTTTTCAATTAAGGCCGGTGACGTGTCCGCAAGCTGTCCTTATTTGTACTTCTTCGTCTATTGCTGTGATTAGTCTTTCTATAATTTTTATGGGAAATAAAAGCTTGGCATGGTCCTGCGAAGAATTCATCACAACATGGGCGTGCATACACTATAGCTTGCTACTTTTCTGCATATGCGCCATTTATTTCATAACATTTTCACTTTCATCATTGACACCGCCACAATTGCATTTTATTGGGCGCTCTGCTTCTCATGAGTATTACACACTTTTAAGGACTGCTGTTTTGCGTCGCTTTCCTGCCTAATCTGACTAGGAAGCAGCTATACCTGCTGCCATTTCGTAGCAACGATAAATGTGGATTCTCGTTGTGAAATTTGTTAGGGTGAGTAGACGGCAACCGAATTGACAGGCGTACGCGAGGCCATACGCTACATTGGTCAGCAGACTGCAAATCACTGGACTATACTCTGGGACTCAAGACCAGAATTGCTGATCATAAAAGCATACGTAAAACCACGCACATGCGAGCAGCTATTCGGGAAAAACTGTACTTTTGCTAGGTGAGGCGTTCAAGCGCTGCCGCACCGGCAGGCTTCAGTGGGTACCCAGAAATTGCGGTATAGTGGAAAATGAAAGTGCTGATGTGGAAGCTAAGCTGGCTCATGCTGATCTGGATTCCATCCAGGTCTCGTTCTCGATAAGTGAAGCAGCAGCCTTACTGGCTCATTCAATGCAGACTGGCATGCAATTGCAGTGGAACGATGTGAGTCACCAGCGGGACCGCATCTCTCCGCTTGATGCTGGTTCGCGACCTGACCTACCGTCAAATGTTATGCGACGTCAAATAACTCTGTACCATTGGTTGCGGCTTTGTGTGGCGTTCATCAAAAGCTACCTACAAAAGATTGGAGTTTAATGTAGCCTGAATTACTTCAACTCCATCAATCCAGGGAAAATTGATCATAATATTTTTGAGTTCCATCACTACCCTGAAGCGGAGAGGGCCTTTGGAAATGCTCTAAGACAGTTTGACAGTCGCTCTCTCTCCAAAGAAACCGCCCTAGGCGCCAGGCTGAAACTAACTGACAGCTGGTTGTTTTCAGGTTTTTATGTGAAATAGGCCTATATTACCTTGTGTGACGCTTGCGTGCGCCGGTGCAGTGCGCGCTTACACGGTGTAGAGTGCGGACAAATCAATGGCATTCGTGTTTGTGCCTGGACATGTGTCTGCGTACTTTCAGCTTATTCTGCAACAGTGCGTGGTGTGAGTTCATGCGTGTTTGTTCTGGGATATGGGAGTGCGCGGAGCTCTTCTCTGCAACCGTGCACGATGTGTGTGCAACGAGAACTGATGTGTGTGCAAGACATATGCCCCATGTGGTACACATCTACGGGAGGTGAGTGCTACCCGATGTGTGCGTGCTCTCCTCTATAACCAAGACCACACCAAGCAATTCATTGCATTATGACATCATCGCGCTCCATTCTAGAGGCTCGTGTACTGTGCGATGTCAGTGCACGTTCAAGAACCCCAGGTGGTTGAAATTTCCGGAGCCCTTCACTACGGCATCCCTCATAGCCTGAGTTACTTTGGGACGTTGTACCCACATGAACCATAAACCACAAACCATTCACACCTTAACTCTCCTTTTACTTTTACTTTCTTCCTTCCCTGTGTGGCGTAGACCAGGGTCACCTTGCCCCTCACCAAACTTTCCACCTTTCCTTTCAATAAGTTGCCTATTATCTCTTAGTTTGACGCCCAACCTTAACATAGGCTATTGAGCCTTTTCCTGTGGGCCACAACACAACGTAGGTCTTTCGAAAGTCGCGATCTAAGACATTATTGCAATGTCCTGTCATCTTGAGTTCCACTATCAAGGTAACTGAAGGTGACAGAAGTTGACGAAATCATAGTGAGCGTCTTCAGGGTAAGCTCCTTGTTGCGCACGTAACAAGAACATGTGCGGCACGGTTATGTATTGCCGAATCACTTGACTGCGTCTCTTTCTTCCTTCGAGAGCGGAAATAGTTATTCAGATCGCACGCGTCGGTTCGCCTTAACTTTCTCTCCCGAAAGCCTTTATTTTTTCAAGACAGACGTTCGTTCGCCCTCTTTCAGACAGAATCCTTTTTATCATTCTGTTCATTCCCCATTGTTCTCTCTTTTTCTTCACCGGCTCCTAACGTGACTCACTTTCTCATCATTGTGTGTGTATTTCAAAAGCATAAAATTCATTTCTGCTCACTTTTTTTGCTACGCTCGCTAATATCCTTAATTTGCAGCATTGGTCCCTTCCGCCAAAAAGGAGCACAGATTCCTGCTATTTTTTTCCTTCTCACGACAAAGAGCCACTCGAGACTGTTCAGCGACAAGCAACTGAAGAAATTCTTCTGGCACAGACAGCAGCGTTCCTCGCGCGGTCGCCTTTCTTTCACTGTTCTAGAACCTCTGCAACGTCCTTGTGGAGCACAAAAAGACGCCGACATCCGCTCCCTCGGGGAAACAAAGCACTGCGCACTGAGTCAGCCAGAGGCCACGCGCTCGTTCACGTATTGTCTCTGCTGAAGTGACCCCCATCTCCCGGTTCGCTGCAAGAACAATTCCTGCTCTCTGGAACCAGCCATGAATGTCTAAATGTCTGCCTGCACACTGAGCGCCAGAAGCGAGGGAACAGATGCCGACAGACCGGACGTCCGTTACTCCGGAAGACGTCGAGAAGACATCTCTCAGGACCGAACGTGCTGCAAGGAGAGGCAACGAGGCGGCAAAACTTTCCAGCGAAGCGCGCTGCTGCAAGCCTCGGCCACTTCCCTAAAATATGTGCAGTGCAGCGCAAGCTACAGCTGGCGATATCCCATCAAGGTCCGAGTAGGAACAGTGGTTAGTTTTAACGATGCCTGATCAGAAGGCGCCACAGATGTCGTGTCAGTCGTTATAGTGGCGATGTTCTTGGTGCAAGTTAATACGGCGCCGGAAGCTATCGTTCTAGAAGTTATCGTGCAAGTATATCGTGCAAATATCGTGCAAATATATCACTTCTATGATATATTTTGCCTCTCATTAAATAAGAAGACTAGCAATAATTGTTAAAAGGTATTTACACAATATTACTTAACCAAACTACTAATTAACATGTCTTAACTGTATTCTGGCGCGTTAGACCACTGACAATGTTATGCCGATAAAAGCGCTCTTCTAATTAAAAATTTCTATGGTTAAAAATTGCAGAATACCTTAGGAGAAATATCCGGTCACTGCCACTTTGTTCTGATGCTTATTCTTTTTCCTCCCCTGTAGCTTCCTGGCCTTGGCTTCGTCCGCATAAGTGAGACGCCTCCTTTCTTAGGACCTTGATTTCTTTCATACGGGAAAGACGCTCACAAATACCGTCCGCCGACGAATATCACCGCTTTTGTAGGCGTCGCGTTGATCCAGTCTTCTACGGTGGGTTTTCCTGGAAAAAGAACAAGTGCTCACTTTCCGCTTTCTTTCTCTGACGCAATGATTGACTTTATGACATTGCATTGCCCTGCAAGCGTAGATGTGCCTGTTTCGCCCGTTTCATCCCGACTAAGTGGCCCTAAAGAGCTATTTGTGGCCTGTAGCGACTTCGATAGAAAAGGACGATTGCAGTGTGCTAAGCCTCTACAGCCTTGACATTAAGGCATTTTTTTTGTACTGAACCTTTCACGCACAAACCGATTCTTCTTATCAGTTAACTTCAGCACTCGATATAGCTTTAAATCACAAAGGGCATGAAAAAAATAGCAGGCTTATATTTGAAGATGAAAACGAGAACGCTACACTACCTGTCGCGTGAGACTAACATTGAGAGGTATTAGAGTGCTGCATTGTACAAGTGGTGAGCTGTTGGTTTGATAGCTCTGAGAGCTACAACAAGTAACGACTAAGCGAAAGCAACGAAAATGGCAGCAGAAGAGTAACCAGAGTGCAAATCGTATTCTCAATCTTGTCTGGCACTGTACGTTAGTAAAACTTGTTCTTTTTTTTTCAATAATAACCTAATGCTGGTATTAGAACGATATCTTCGTTCAGCACACTTCACTGAACGACGCCAAAATGACAAAGCAAACATTGGTAAGAAAACTCTAGCATTGAGCAAAAAGAAACATCACGTGCATTGAAGGTATTTGTTTAATGGGAAAAAAGAATGTCATTCAGGAAATGCTTATCCTATGCTGTATAATTCAAGGAAAGGTCAAAGTAACTGAGCATAACTGCCTTTCTTCGCTTGACTCAATACTAGAAGATAGTACTAGAGAACTCTCAAAGCGTGTGAAAATTATTTCAGAAGAAACCTCAAAATAGTGTTCGAGGTCTTTGAAAAGCCTCAGTGTGTTGATTACAGTGTTGAAGTCGGCTTTTCATCGCACACGCTGTAACACGCCTCAATTTCAAGAGAGAATCGCGACAATGAGCCTATGCTTACTTCCGCGTACAGCGGCATTCTCAAGGTCTTTTCATAGATGAAAACAAAATTTTACGAATGTACTGACCGTATCCCTACTCGGTGCTACGAGCTTGCTTTAAAGTAACTGCGATTTTCGTTCTGATAAAAGCTGTAGGACACTTTCTTCATGCTTGGTCTGTAAATCATATGAAATGTGTTCGGTACTCTCATACGTAATTCCTGCTTTTAAAATCAGCCGCAATGGGATAGTACAAAGCTACAGGCTAAACTCTCTTTTGTACGTATGCTGGAAAACATTGGAATACGTCAGTTACGGTGTTGTGAAAAAAAAGAGAGCTTGAAATTATTAATTTAATCTCGCATGCTGTACATGCCTTTATACTGGTACTCAATTCATGTACATCTCAGATTGCAGAATTCGTCATGATTTTTTTTTTCATTCTTCTGGCTTAGGTTTTCAGCTTGACCATATTTTTCGTCTGTCCCCGCCCCCCGCCCCCCCCCCCAAAAAAAAAAAGAAAAAAATGCGATGTGCTCTTAATTATGTTCTACTACATAAGTTACCTAATCCGTTCATACATACGGCTTTAGTTATTTGAATTATAAATTACTTGTCTGAGCCAGTATAACCTTTTCACAGCAAGAAATCCTTATATGTAGCTAAACCGTGGGGCGTTTTGTAGGCCCGTGGACAACCGCCCAACTGAATCACCTCATGAGCGTTCCAGACCCGCCCGTGGGCATTTTGTTTCCTTTGTGGGTCAGCGCAGAGGCCAAGCCGGAATAAGCTGTTAATGTTCCATTTGTCCGTTGAGCGCCGATGGTGGCGGTGGTGTTGCAGAAAGATCACGCGGCTAGGTTGCGCTGAGCTCACACGCCTGTGGTCGGTTTGTCTCCTTTGCGACTCAAAGTTCAGCCCCTACGCTGTTGCAGACGCCGGACCTTCAGAGCTGCCGCAGTAAGCAGTCGAGATGCGGCATACTCGTGAGCGTGAGAAAAAGCGTCGCCAACGCCAAAATCCAGCCGCACGTGAAGCGGAAGGCTTTGCGGTGAAACTGACCTTCTTCGCCAGATGTACACAGCATTTGTTCGAATGCATAGAGAGAAGCATCCGGACTATGGATTGACCCTTAGGTCATTCTCATAGACTGGCGAAAAGGGTACTCACATAATCGAGCAGCAGCAAGGACGCCGCTGCGGGTGCAGGTTCTCGCTGAGTTTTTCGTGTTAAGCTCTCGCTTAACCGGTGGCATTTCAATTGCTTCACGAAAATCTTTAACTCGTGTCGCCGAATTAATTAAGATTACGAGAGTCCTGTTCTGGAGCGTTTGCTATTCTGAATATATATAAATGATACCATATGGTTTAGAGCGTAACGTAATAATAAGTGCAGATAAGCGGATCATTTGCAGAAATATAGGATTCTACCTCAACTGCTTACTGAGTCATCTGAACAAAAATAACTTTTTGGTTTCTTTGAACAGTGGCAAGCGTCAACTCATTTCATTCTCTTGTAAGCAGGTTCCGAAATTCAGATCGACTAATAGCAAGTGCCCAGCTGCATTGCTTTCCCAGTAAAAATAGAAAGAGTGGAATGCTCAACCATCAGTTGCGGAAAATATACGTGGACTAATAATTCTGCAGAATAATGCAGTCAGCGAAAGTTATTATCGTTTGTGATGCGATAACAAAATTCTACAATAGGCATCTAAAGCCGTCAGGATTATTGGTTCTAACGTAATAAACGGGTGTAAATAGAGTATAAAGTTTTGTTCTTGGCTTGTCGGACTAATTTACTCATGTTTTCAGGCTGTAAACATATGCACAGAGCGAAATCAGTGCGCAGCTTTTTATTGCAGGTTCCATGTTGCGGTCGACACTTGTGTTTTCGATACATTTCTTTCAGATAAATATAACTTGCAGTTATTAATTTTCATAATTCTTATAAATTATCTCCTGCCGTGTTCAGCGTGTTTGATTATTTGACGCGAAATAAAACCGCGCCAGACGTATATTGAGGAAGTACCTCTCGCGCGTCATTTAAGTCACAAAAGACCGTTGCGGTGACTTCTCATTCAGTCTGTACAATTTGTCAGTGATTGCACACCATAAATACGAGAGCTAAACGGTATTTGTAGCTAGATGTCAGTTAATTGCCTCCATAACCTGTCGCCACTTAATTCACTATGCGCCGCTGTATTTCAGCCTTATTTCCTCTTTTAATCCGCCTTCAAGGAAGTGGGGTTTAAATTATAATGCTGCGGCGTTCACGCATAGACTACATGGCATTGCGACATCAGCATTATGACGCCGAAATGGCCGCCTCTAGACAGACACATTTACTACAACCTAGCGGTAGAAAGGCGCTTTTCCTTCGTTTCGTTAGCCTCCCCCACCTCCCTCCTTTTTTTCGTTTCGTTAGCCTTCCCCAACTCCACCCCCCCCCCTTTTTTTTTTGCTAGGCCGCGCTTCATTTTTCAGGCAGCTTAGATAAAACGAGTATTTTTATCCATGGTAGATGGAGGGAAGACATGAGTTTCTTGCAAAGCAGAAAGTGAACAAGGAAGAAGGAAGCCGCCGGGAGGTTACCAACATTTCGACAAGAGTGCTTGTCTTTGTCTGGGAAAGCATTCGTAGTTGTCGGGGTTTGAGTACGGCCTTGACTGCCTGTTGCGACAGACAGCATAGCGGAATAAACTAACGGCCCGCAGCAAAACGTGTCTAATTGAGTAAAGGGGTAAAAAATACGCCATGTGCTCCTGCACAAGTCTCGCATAAGCTTCGATTTTTGCCTGTGTGGCTGCCATAAGCAACGGACGTAGAGAAAACAACGCCTAGATGTGGTCACCACGATACAAGCGATTCGCCAGCTATAGAATTACGACACAAGACCGAAAGCTGAGCCTTCTAGCAAATTGCCACTTACCTATCCTCCCTCACTTCAAGAATCTTCAACTTGTCATTGTTTGCCGTCGTTTACTTTCGATAGCCATAGCCACGTGCGAGAAACCAATTTCGGCGACGTAAGCATGTGAAGCAACCTTATATTTCTCGTACGACTAGCAAACCTAAGAACCATACCAGGGTTCTACGCTATGGCCGCTTTGATTACCACCGCCCGACGACACGCTCCTGCCCGTGGATTGCTCCAGGAAAGCTGAAAATGTGGGACACAAACCTCGCTCCCGAATCGTGAGCACATACAGATAAGATATTGGCCGTCGCCATATGCGGCTCTCAAGAAGAGTAAGCCCAAGGTTCGAAGAACGGCCGCGTGTTTTGTTTGTTCCTCACGTTATTTAAGGTTCAGTGCAACGAAGAAAGGTAGAAAGATGGTGGGATAAGCAAGACGCGGACAGGTAGTCCAGGAAAAGATTCCGGTGCACTACCATGCACTGGGTGAAGGGAACAGGTTATATAATACTGACATGAAGAATAGCAAGTGATGTAGAAGTCTGAGGACTTTCAAACGCAGAATACAACTTCTGTTCACTTCAAATAGAACGCCAAACACTTAAGAATAATGATTTCAGATTGCAAAGTTATTGTGTTCTGTTTTCTATAGTTGTGTACAAAGTGTTAACAATAGCATGTGTTTCTCTTTTTTTGAACTTGTCACATCCTTCAAGAGCATTTTTGTACGGTCATGATTGTTATGTCCAATTGTATGTGTACTGTCTACATGTATTTTGTAACTGCTGCTTTTGCGCCCAGTGGGGCCAGGGCCTCGTCAGGAGACTAATTACCTCCTTTTGTCCTGCCCCACGGGCAGTACCACGTATTGTCCATCTAATAAATAAATAAATAAATAAATAAATAAATAAATAAATAAATAAATAAATAAATAAATAAATAAATAAATAAATAAATAAATAATGTACAATCAGGCCGGATTAAAACGCCATCTGCCCATTAAAAGCAAACAAACCATTTTACCTGTCTGTTTTTAGCTGCAGTGTAAACCGAACACGATTCATGCTTCTCCCAATTTATAGCAGTGGGAAGCCATTTTACATAGCGAGGACCCCGACGAGCAACGAGGACTGGTTCGCAGGGCCCACGCTGCGGCACAGGCCAACGGGCTGCTGCAATAGGTGGACCACCCAAAACTTTGAGAACTGCCAGTCATTCAATAACGTTTTCAATCAGTCAATCGGTAAAGCACCTACCAAAGTACGTATTGATAAACAGGTTGTAAAGAATATCTCACAGAAATGTGGTAAAAATGTTCAAGTAATACTCTTGTTCGGGCGAATTGGTTCATCTTTGAAAGGGTATGTACTTGCGTGACGAAGACGGGACACAACAAAGAAACACACACGACATGTACAGAGCGCAACTTCCAAGTAGTTTATTTTCGTGCTGGGCAATCACAAGATTGCCCTGGATGAAAATAAACTTGTTGGAAACTACCCTTTCAGTGTAGAAAAGTGCGGCATATGCGCGTTCGCGTTTCATTCAGGCTTGACTGCACTTACGGCAAAGTCATATCCTGTCTCACAGGCACTACGTACTCAGAAAGTGAAACAGTGTATGAAAAGCCTTCAGAGATTGCGATCGCTGGAGCTGGCGAGGTTTTTAAAGCGACAGCGTTAAAGGCCGTGTTCTCCAGAAAATCCAGTGTCGGCATTGTCGTCGGTGTCGCCGTTTTGAGCGAAAAATCTTGAGCATGACTCTGGCAGGTGGTTCCCACAGAGCAGTCTAGGAGGCAGGTGCGCACCGAGGTCACGTGACCTTGCGGCGTCATAATAACTTGCCCCTGGGCGGCACAAGGCCCACCGCTGGGAGCTCCTTCTATCGCACGGCAGTGGGGCATCGCTTATGCGGTGCACCACTGCGCCAGGAGGAGTATAAGGACTCCAAGGTATGTATGAATGTAAAGTTGAGAATATGTATGAATGTAAAGTTGAGATTATATGGCATTAACCCATTACGCTATCGCCTCATACCCTTAAAGGACGAGCTTAGAAGTCTCCCTTCAATTTTTTTCACAGCTTACGTCGTACCTGTTAACATAGATGATTACGCTCTTTCGCATCACACTTTCTGACCTGTTCATTTATTTGTTTATTTATTTGATTTATTTGCTTCGGTTACTCCCGAAGCCCTCACCTGTGGCGTAATGGAAGCCGAATACATTTCAACCACCCGGGCAATTTTTAACGTCCGTTGGCATCACATAGCATATGGGAACTTCCTCACTTCGCCTCCATCGAAATTAGGACTCTTGGGGGGGATTCAATCTTATCACCCGTGGCTCAGCAGACGAACTTCAAACCCACAGGCTTTGCATGACGTTCACTGTGACTTCATTGTGACGGATATTCACAGTTCACTCCAAAAGTGGCGTCCTTAGTAATGATGGCTTTTTAGTGCGATTCGCAAGGAGCACAGCAAAGATCATAGAAAGAGAGTGAGATAAAGAAAAAGAGGGGGCGGGCATGAACGACCGGCATGTAAACTGGCTCACGCCATAGAATCAGCGACTGCTTAGATTTACGCCATTTATTTGGCTCTCCAGTTCATCTCCTCAGTGAGAGATGCGATTAGATTGTTGGTAATCTTTAGCGACTCCCAATCCGCACTGAAATCAATTGACAGCGCTAGTTCCATACGATAAAGAGCTTGACTGGTATATGAGTTCTTGAAAATTTTCCAAGGCTACCAAAAAGCAGCAAGTTATAGTTTTCCAGTGGATACCCGTACATTGTTTTGTTCCTGGAAGCACCAAGGCGGATGCAGTGGCTAGGCAAGCACACTCCAATGCCCTAAACTTCTGGCCTTCCGTTATCGACAGGCACGTTGCGCCGTTTTTGGAAGACCATGCTTAATGAAATGAACGAAAATATGTGGTTTGAGTCATACCATACAAGTTTTGATCTGTATTTCATCGATCCGTTGCTGCAGTTTAATATTATATTATCTATAAGCAGAAGTTTAGAATGCTCCTTTACCACTTGCGTTTAGGAACAGCTTACACGAAGGACTTTCTTGATAGAATTGGCCGCGCGGACACCCCACGGCGCGCGTGCGGTCATGAAAACGAGGATGTGGCTCACCTATTATTGGATTGCCGAGTGTGCGACAACCTGAGGTCGCGATTGAAGAACGCGCTCTTGACGAAAGGCCCTTAAGTCTACAAAACATCTTAGGCCCATGGCCGACGTGTGAACTGCAAAAGCGAGCACTTGTGGAGTTGATATCATTCCTTGAGGACAGCGGTATCCTTGGGAATACTACTTTAGTAGAATTGGAGTCAGTGCTAGAGCTCTTACCTCTCTGTGAGTGAGTGCTTCAATACTTTGATATTAGCTTTTGCTGTGTTTGCTGCGAACAAACATTTTTGTTTTTTGTGAATGAGTGCTGCAATAGCGTTGTTATTTGCTTTGGCTGTGTATACAGCAAATGCGCTTATTTTTTGTTCTTCTGTCCCTGTTTATTCATATCTCTTATGCATATTGTATTTTGTACTGTCCTCTTGACAGTCACAGCGTTTATGTTCGCTCATTATTGTTACTTCTCCTGACGCTTGTACTTTGTTTTATATGTTGTGTTCTGTTCGTGTTTGTGTTATGTTATGTTGAACGGTACACCGTCGAACCCAGTGGTTGCTATGAATTGGTGAAAAAAGAGTAGCCGGAGTCGCTATTCAGCACAAACCTCTCCTTTACTCTTCATGTAAATAAAAAAAGGAAGAGGGATGGCAAGTATGTTAACCTGAAAGATGGCCTGGCTCGCTACCCTGCACTGGGAATGAAGGGCGATTGAAAGATGAAAGCGACAGTGTAAGCAAGTAGCTAGAGCATGCTCTCGGACATCAAGTTGACATTTTCTTTTTCACCTTGGGAAATATTACATGTAAGAAACGACGCGGATGTTTTGTTTTCGTGGTAAATTCATTATTTCATTTTAAAGTTTCTCGAGGGCTGATTGATAGGATTTATTTCATTAGAGATTGCTCGAGCATGTCAACAAATTAGTGTGGTATATGAGGTATGCCGTGGTGGTTGTCTCGAATGAATTCCGCTCACCTCGGGCTGTTGACCTGCACAGAAGTCTCGGGAAAAAAAGCTTGTCTTTCTACTCCACCTCCTCGGAATTTTTGCTCCAGCTGTCCGGATCGAAATTGCTAACCCCATCGCAACAGCCAAACTCCACGGCCAGAGAGCCGCTGAGGCGGTTCAGTGTACCTTAAGAAAAGTCTCTTTTGTCGAGATCCTACGCGTATGCAAATCTAGTCTCTTGTCGCGGGAGACTAAACTCTTTTAACATTGTAATACCACTGGCTGCAGCCCCTTGTCGGTGATGTTTAGTTCGTGTTGTACACTCCGTTCTACAGATGCAGTGAAATTCCCAAGTTGTGCTTCAATCACTGTCACGCCATCCACAGCTACACAGAGGAGGCTGACAAATGTTTACTCCCGCGCCGCATCTGCGCCATCTTTTCTAGCTCTTTTCTTGCAACCTTTCTTAGCGCCGCATCCGAAAGCTCCAAGTGATGGAGTGGATACGCGGAATCTCCCTTTGGTCTAGGCCCGCTTTTCGAGGCCGACTCGGAGGTGCTTTCAGCGGTATTATAGTGCTAGTTGGAGAGAATGTTTCCTCAGTAAACGACAACAGCGACCTAATATATCTTAGCCTACAAGTGTAGCCCGTAATTGTTGCCCGGAGACAGTGTTGCAGTATAGTGAATGTTCAAATTTATGTTGAATTCAGTATTCATAACTGCTCTCAATAACACTACAAGCTTGTTCAAAACCTTCAATGCTGCTATAAGAACGGCTAGATACTTAAAGGTCAGAGTTTTTGTCATACATTTATATTGATTGGGCATTACAAGACTAAATTGATCGTCGCTGCCGGAAACTAGTGAGTTTAAAATGTCTTGTTAATGTAACATGTGCTCGTATGAAGCTCATGAACAGAATTTATATGTATGAAACGCGAGCGAAATTATGTAGAACTTGCATTGGCGCCTTAGTATGTGAAAAGAACTTGCCCCTTTCGCCTTTGGAAACAGATCCACGAAAGTTTAAATACATTTATGGCCAACAGTGCGATCCCTGAAGTGGAAAATCTGTGAAGTGCATACGCTCACAGGTGGAGTAACTTATAATGGCAGACAGTTAATAAAATTTTGTGTGTTGGTCTCTCATTGAACGTCATGTTTCTCTAATACTGAAATAAATATTTGCGTGCATTAAATATAGCTTATGCCAGACATAGTAGTAACTGAATTACTCTAGTAAAATTACGCTAATTTTTGATGGTTCGATAAATTCTAATCCAAAGAATTACTTTTCTAATATAGTAATTTAGTAATGTAATCACTTACAATAGAAAATTAATTTCTCTGCAGAAATAAGTAATTACTTTTAAAATTACTTTCATTAAACTGCACCACTGCAGCTTGTATCCTTAAAACTTGGCTCTATTTTACGCCCAATAGCGCGGTTCGAAAGCACGAACGACCCGCTGCAACACTGGAATAGCGCAAAAGATCCACAAGAAGGGACCGAATTGCCAAGGATTAGAAATTGACTAGGACGAAACCGCAGGTGCCATCTGTAGCCGGATCGCTTCCTGTAACGTTCGAAGTGTAGGCAAGTGTGCATTTGTCGCGAGCATCCCCCAAGCAGCAAAATGTAAGACGCAGACTCTAGCTTTTCTTTTTGAGGGCAATAAAAAGTGGCAAGTTGTCTGATCTTTGTAATAGCCCGTGCACAGAAAATAAGAGGGATGAGGGAATTCTTTATGAGATATTAAAGATTCCCTATCAGACATGCCGCAAGCCAGGATAGCATAACTATCCTCTCAGATTAGAAGGGCTCACATTGGAAGCACTCGCTACTGCGGTGGGAAAAAAGTAACCATAGTTTTCTTTTCAGCCATAGAACGTGATTAATATCGTATTCATTCGTGCAAGGCCCAAATGTTTTCAGAATTGTGCCTTGATGTAGAACTTACCTCATTCAGGCCTTCCTGTATCATAGAACACCAGTAGAAACAATGTAGCGCTGCTGCGAATTCAGCACAGAATAACGTAACAGCTGGTGACTGGTTACAGGTACTTTATTCCCAATTCCTCACCACTTTATTTCTCATTACTCTCCGATGACCTTGCCTAATGACCTTGCTTCCGGATTGGGAATCTTCCGTGCCCTCTGTGACGTTAGAAATGTTGGTAAACTTAAAGTTCGTTGAGACTATGTCGGCCAAAAACAAACGCCACGTGTTCAACATCCATATGCGGACTTGTGAAGAGAAGGTCTCTTCACTCGCCATGACCACCTTCGGCCATCCACCCTGAGTAAAAGCGACGACACACTCTGCTGCAGCATGCTCGCCATGCCTACAGGGATTGGGACGGCGGAAAAGCAGCTAGCACCATCCGGTAGCTCATTAAGAAACTGCGTCTTGAAGGTTTGAATTATCTTTTCCTCCCCATTTCTCTGTCCTGAAAAGGGGGGGCGGGTAGCGGTCCTTACACTAGAGCGGCTCTTGTACATGTAAATACGGTATATGATCTGCAGAATCTGTAAGAACTTTGCATGTATAACATGTATTCAGTATAGGCGTTCCTTGAGCCAGACGAACTTTTTCTTTAATTCCGAAGTTTCTGATGAAGCTGCATGACTTTTCTTCACACCTGTATTCGTCAACTTCCTGAAAGTTCAGTACGTTTTTCTTTGTACGTCGCAGCTTTTTTTTGTAAAGGAAGTAATTGAACATTAATAATGGGTGTGATTTTTTGCGACACCCTTTTTCTCAAAAGAACACTACTTACGGATGCAGTTATCCCCACTGACGATTAACTTCTGCCTCCAGTGCACTGCAGTGCGCCTCACAACTTGTTAGATATGAAATAGAAGGTACCGGTGCAGCGCGACTGCTTGCTCTTGCGCGCTATTCGCGTATGGGCATGAGACAACCAAACATGTATGAGCGTTGACAAGCTATGAAGCGGACTGTAGTATCTGCATGTCATTGAAATAGAATAAAGTTGGCTGCTGAGCACACCAGTGGCACACTTGAAAGTTGTCTTGGGCATCAAATTCGAAGCTGCGTACGCTTCTGAGGCACCTTCGTCTCATAAAGCAGCTGCTGTCTGGTCTTTGATGCTTCAGCGATCTCGTTCTGTCCCTGCAAGCTGCACAGCACCAAAAATAGAAGCGATGACTTCCACCAATCAGTTCTTCAGCGCTTTTGTGTGGATAAGAAACAAGGCGGCCACTGCGATATGCTTGCTTCCACTTTGAACGCGCCCGTAGACTTTTAGCGAGTGCACTTCGCACCACGCCCTTACCGTGATACCGCCAGCGCAGACTTTTCAACGAGCCCCTTCCATTTGACTGTGGTTGTCTGTGAATATAACAGCATTTCTAGACAGAAATCAGATCACGCTAATTTAACCGGCTAGCTTTGATACTTTTAATTCCTTGTCAATGACGCAGCATGCACAAGACAACACCACATGAGAAAGAACTCAAAGAATTCAGTTTAAAGTTGGCATATTTCCGTTACATCACTTAAAAACATGACAGGGCCGGAACTAAAACGTATTGATAATCTCTAAATATTGTTACGAAGACGAATAGAAAGGCAGTGGCGCGGGACGGAGCGCTCGCGCTAGGCCCTGAGCCATTAAATCATATTTTCATCTGCCATCATGTCGTCCTGTCCTTTGGCTTGCCATCAATATCACAAAACCCGCTCACCATGCGCTGCGCAGTAAAATGACTTTATAACGGAAGCGCATACATGCACGCAACGGCATGATCATCGTCATGAGTTTCTAATATTGAATGAACGTTTAGCCGTCCTTTGGGTGATCGTCAAATTTCGCCCCTACCTGTATGGGCGCCCTTTTGACGTTGTCACCGAACACCACGCCCTCTGCTGGCTGTCCTCTGGCCGACTGGCGCGATGGGCTCTGCGACTCCAAGAGTACGACATTCGCCTTATCTATCGTTCCCGCCGCAAACGTGCCGATGCTGATGCCCTCTCACGTTCCCCTGTACCATCTGAGGCAGCGCCTTGTATATCCGCCCTGTCTTCTTTCAAGTTTGAGTTCGCTGATATGGCTTCCGAGCAACGCAAAGACTCGTGGATCACTTGCCTTTTTGATCTCCTATCTGGCCAATCGTCTCGACCTCCTTCCCGAGCTCTCCGTCGTCGTTCCCACCATTTCGCCATCCGAGACGAGCTCCTTTACCGCCGCAACTATCTCCCGGATGGTCGCAAGTGGCTTCTCGTCATTCCGACACATCTGCGCTCGTTCATTTGCTCTTCCTACCACGATGATCCCCAGTGTGCCCATGCCGGATTCTTGAAGACTTTCACCCGTCTACGACAGCGGTATTACTGGCGTGGGATGGCCCGTTACGTCCGCCAGTTTGTTCAGTCCTGCACCACATGCCAGCGACGAAAACATCCACCTCGCCGACCCGCCGCTCCTATGCAGCCGCTGCCTTGCCCAGTACAGCCCTTCGAGCGTGTTGGCATCGACCTCTGCGGCCCTCTTCCCAGCACATCAACCGGGAACCGCTGGATCATCGTTGCCATCGACCACCTTGCACGCTACGCTGAAACATCGCCTTTACCATCCGCTACAGCCCACGACATTGCATCCTTCATTCTCCGTCGCATCATTCTTTGCCATGGCGCGCCCAAAGAGCTGCTCAGTGATAGAGGTCCGGCCTTCCTCTCAGAAGTTGTAGAACCTCTCCTTCAGGAATGCAACGTTGTTCACCGCACCAGCCCCGCCTACCATCCCCAGACAAATGGCACGGTTGAGCGTTTTAATCGCACCCCCGGCGACATGCTAGCCATGTATGTTGCTTCCGACCATTGTAACTGGGACCGCGTTCTCCCTTTTGTCACATACGCTTATAACTCCGCTGCTCAAGCCACCACCGGATTCTCTCCGTACTTTCTCCTGTACGGCCGTGAGCCTTCTTGCACAATGGACACCATTCTACCTTACCGCCCTGATGATTCCGAATTTACAACTCTTCCTCAAGCCGCAACATATGCCGAAGAATGCCGACAGCTTGCCCGGTCCTTTACTTCTCACGCCCAGCAGCAGCAGAAAAGCACCCGTGATCTCCCTGCACTTCCTCCCGCTTAACTTCCTGACTCTTTGGTCTGGCTCTGGGTACCCTCCTCGGGTCCCGGCCTTTCCTCCAAACTTGTTAGCAAGTACCTGGGACCCTACCGTATTCTTCAGCAGACATCCCCCTTCAATTACCTCATCGAACCCCTTACGCCATCCCCTGATCATCGCCGCCGAGGCCGCGAAATTGTCCACACGATCCGCCTCAAACTTTACTACGACCCCGCCGTCGTCACATCGCCCTAGGCCGCCAGGATGGCGCCCTTTCGCCCGGGGGGAATTGTAAGACTGGACACGGGCTTTAGAATCTTCAGAGGCTGGCGCTCAACGAAGAAGACGACGAGAAGCGCCGAACATTGCGAAGCTCGAGCGCCGAACACTCCGAAGCTCGAGCGCCGAACACTCGGTCGCTCGTGCGTGCTCTGGACTGAACGCGGTCTCGGTTCTGTGCCTGGACGGTTCGGCTGGTTGTTCGGGACGCTGTGCTTATTACTGTGCTGTGCTCTTATTACTGTGCTGTGCTGTGGTGTGCTCTGTGTGCTGTATTAGTAGTGTGCTGTGTTCTTATTACAGAGGTCTCGTTCAGACACCTTTGGTTCCTTGCCGCGCGGTACGAAAAGTCAGTGCCACCAACGACCGCCTCTCGTTTATTAGACTTTCGTGCGCAAGAAACATGAATATGCTTCACCTACCTGTCAATCAAGAGGACGGAATGAGCTTGGGCATAACCAGGAATGCGAGGGCAAGATAACTGCCTGTTCTTATGGGTAACGGAGTGGATTCCAAGAGAAGGCAAGCGTATACTGTAGCAGGGGGGTGGCAGAAAGTAAGGTGGGTGGATGAGATTAAGAAGTTTGCAGGCATAGGGTCGGCGCAGCTGGCAAAGGAGGGGGTTAATTGGAGAGACATGGGAGAGGCCATTGAGCTGCAGTGGGTGTAGTCAGGCTGATGATAATGACCTTTGACCGGCCATGACAAGGATATCTTGCCTATGAAGTAAGAGTAATTAAAACTAAAACCGCTTTATTAATGTTAACGCAGGACTGGCATCAAACTTGCATCATTGCAATAAAACGAGCCCTTATTTGTCTTAGAAATCTATCGGGTCGCATCATAAGCCGATCCCCGCCGGCCACACTAGATTTTTTACCGCGCTAAAGTTGGACGTGCTCACCACAATCCACGCCAAGAATATCTCTTCGACTCGACTAAACACGATTCAGCCGTTAGCTATATCGTCCGTAGCAACACATCAGCATTCGATGAGACCTTCTACAAGATGCAATAGACCTATAGAATGCCTTTCCTTAGAACATTGTATTGCGTACAAAAAAAAAAAGCTGTCGAAAGTACGCCTAATTGTTTAAGCATTTCCATTGAGGTTATGCTAAACATCCACCAAGGAAGCGATAAGTGTTTGTTTCAACAAATTATACATATTTTAGTGCAACCACGACAGGGACACTAAACAAGGAGGCTAGCAGTTGAAACTTGCCTGCATTGCCGCTGTCTAGAGACACGGCTAAAACGACTAAACAGATAACTTCAGGAAAAGCAGTTAAATGTGGGGAGGAGGTGAACTGTGAAAAGGATTTAACATGTGTGGTTGATTGTCTCCCGGTAGTTTATTTCGGATACGGCTTCTAAGTGCCTTTGCTAGGACGCATGGCATGCAAAACGCGCCTAAGTACTGCATATGCCTATGCCGGGATAAAAGCCTTAGGTACTGGATTTGACCACTGATTTATGATATGCCCAGCGGAGTAAAGAGACTTCAAAAAGCGATATGAGTATAGCGCTAACATCTTTGGGATATCACACATCTGTGTCCTCGATTTTATGGCTGACAGCGTTACGCAAGATTCTCTTCACCGAAAAGCGTCAGTTGCATGCGCTTAGCGCTTGAGCCACCGCATTAATGAAGGATCAGCGTTCGATTGATCGAGATCCACCCATCGGTCTTCATTCACCTCGCAGCCCTGGCTAAAGCTTTCGTCTAAGCAAACCGTGCAGATGGAATACAAACTGAAAAAAAAAAACGTCTTAGAAGTATCTGTCTAGGGGCTTTATTCGGCTCATTGAGCTTTGACAAGGTTTAAGAAGCGAAATGGCTATTTGAAACTTCGAAAGACAATTCATTTATTGAGTTACAAATGTCTCCTTGCTGTAAGGTGCGAAACTTTGCGACGTTGAAAAAAAAAAGATGCGTTTTGCTTACACCACGAGTTGACGCAGTTTTGCCTACGCCACATAACTTTCTATTGTGCCCAAGCATGCCCATGAGAACATATTGAATGATTTTTTTTTAGCCTTGAGAGCATGTTGAGAGTTACATTTTTATACAGAGAAATTATAGTATAGCGCCACAAGAAAAGCAGCTTCTACAGAAATTTTTGCACGTTATAGGAACATAAATAGGATTTAAAAATTCGAAACGAAAGGCGTTAGTAGTTACACCCATGTGGATAGCAGAATAAAAAAAAACTGCCCATACACACTGGTCACGCTGAGTGCCATCGCTGCTGAAATACGTTATTGCCAGTTCTTTACATAACTCCATTTAATCGTTGAAATATTTCGTCTTTGTTCTTCCTCCATGCCTCCCTAACCTTCCCATTTTTTCGAAGATCACCCGAACAATATGAATAACCTAGCCTCCTACTTACGTGGCCATGTGTGCGGTGCATGTTATGCGTGGCAGTCTATACTGAGTCCGTTTTTAAAGACACAGGGGCCTAATGCTTTTATCTAGTGTCGATCTGTAGTTCTGGCATCTTGGATCAAAATACAGAAAAAACAAAATTTAATAAGGAACACCACATTAAGGCAATGTATGACTTATTTTCTGTGGTCAGGTAGTGTCTGTAAACAGACTAGGTGTCGTCATAGTCAGTACAGGAGCTGTCCCTTCCTGCCCTTAAGTGAGAAAGGCAGGAGGGAACAGAGGCAAAAAAACAAAAACATGGTTTCAGTTCTGTTTCTCTCTATTGCTCTGTTTTTGCGAGTTAAACGCAAATCCTTTTTCGAGACACGAAACAAACAGCCTTTCAAAAAAGTGTTACTTAGCATTTCCTCCTCCGCTTTTTTTTCGCTTTTCCTTTTTCGTTCCGCTGCTCAAAATCTGAAATTTACATACTCTACGTGCACCGTGCTCTGCATATACCTACTTGCATTTTCGTATTGAGTTTAGGTGCGCTGAAAGGTTTTATCGCCTAGTCTTTCCATCTGCAATTCACAGCAGTGAAGAGAGGTACCAACGCAGGCGCTTCACGCGATGCTGAAATCGAAATGCAGTGGTATAGAACATTGATCCGCGGGACGAAAAGAAAATTTTTGGAAGCGGTCAAGTCCTAAACAGCCACTCAGGATCTATGAATAGTTCCCTAGCAATATTACGCCAGTTCGAATGTGGTTTTAAAAACTGTCGATTGTGATCTTTTGCTACGTGGAAACACGCACGAAGCGCAGTGGGACAGGCTTGATGTTCAGCATATCGAACACCACCATGAAAAAAATACAAACATAAGTAAGGGCGAGAATAAAAAAAACCGTTCACACTTACGTCGTTCCTACTTACCGTGCTGGAGCAAGCAACCGAAATACCCATAGAAAACACACGCTCAACGGCTGGCAGCGTGCGCTGCCAGTTGAGAGTACTGACCCAAGCACGAGAGTGTTCAGGATCCAAAATTCTTGGAATTCTCAAACTTCGCGTTCTTTGCCAACTGCTTCCTCTGTGCGTTGCTGCTTCGGTTGCAGCGGGCCCGCATTCGCACTTGCGGAGACCTTATAGACGTCCGTTTAAATCCAGCGTTCGTGTCTTTTTGCATCTAGTTTTTCGACGTCAGTTTCTAGTTTTTCGGCGTATTTTTCCCGCGAAAAGGCGAACGAGTGGAGACGCGTCGCGTATTAACTTTCGCGCGCTCATACGAGCCGCTTGCATCCAAAGAACGCATGCTTAGGGAGTTGAGAATTTGCACGGAATTAGGATGGGAAGTTGGGCACTTTAATGAATAAGAATCGCCTTGAAAGTTTAAAAAATAAAACAAAAAGGCGCCCAACAAAATATTGGAGACGACGACACTTTGAAAGAGCGGTAAAGTGCGAGAAAGCTCCTGCAAGGCGAGACGCGCTTTGCTGCATCTTGCAATGTTCTTTGAGCCGACAGAATGGGCCTCGAAACACGCTGGTAATAAGAAAATCAAAGGATATGATGAAGATAATCCTTGCTGCTCGTCTCAGGGATTTCGTGCGCTTTCAGTAGTGCCTAACAAAGGGCTCCGTTTATTGATATGTACGTATATATCCTACATTTCGTTCCTCAATTTTGTATTGTGCGAGGCTGACTGGCAATTTATAGACGTACTTTATACGGAATTATTTAAAGGGATGCTAATTGTGCTGTTGTGTAGAGCTTTCGGGCACATTGTAAAAAGACATGGACCGAAACTTTACAATAAAAAAAACGTCGAAATCGAACTTGCGCGAGTTGATAGTTTTCAACTCTTTGTTTTTGTCGACAACACTTTTTTTTTTAAAAAATAAAGACCAAGTCTCAGAATAAAGTTCTGTTTTTTTTTTTCGATGGCTTCCATTAAGAGGATTAGTCGATGAACTGGGTGTGGTTGCGGTGTTACGAAGCTGCATGATTCTGAACTGTCCTCGTCGTGGGAGCTGTATTCACGCGAAGTCTGTTCAAGAGTAAAATCGATTGATTTTTTTTGTCCCCGAGGAGTATGTCGACAGAAAAATATTATTTGATTCATTTGCTTACTATTGAACGAATGAATCAATCAATCGATGGATCTATCAGTCAATCAATATATTGTTTGATTTATTGATTGCCTAGTTGATAAATAGCTAAGCAAGTTAAGAGAACTTTTTGATGGGCTAGTTGGTAATAGATCGTTGTATTTTAAAGGCGCCAAAACCACACACACGAACGAGACAAGAGAACGGGAGTCCCGTTCTCTTCTCTCGTGCGTGTGTGTGTCTATTTTCGCGCCTTTAATGTACGAAGATAAGCAGCAGAATATTTGGGTGGCGTTTTTCTGTGTTTACGACTATGTGCTGTTCCTGTCAGAAAAGTACTAAACTAAGTAGCCGAGGGCTACTCTGATTCGCACTAAATGCCAGCATAGCAAAATAAAAACTTTGTTTTACGACCCTTAAATATGACACGCCCAATTTTGCCTTCGATTTTCATCGAAGGTGAGATGTACGCTTTTTTTTTGGTCCAAAGTATTTAAAGGCAATACAACAACAATTGTTTCATGATTTGTCATCGATACGATGTAATTTCATGTTTAAGTGTTTAACATGACCGTATACTGTCGTCTGTTGCCTGTGAATTATTGTTTCTTTATTAAAAATCTGCGATGTGTTGTTTTCGTTGCGAGGTTTTAGCGCTTGCTTGCCGTATGACAATAAAAAAGATATAAATAAGCGCGTGCTGCAACGGTGACAGAATACGATACAAAATTCCTGCTTATCTTTCATGATTTAATGTGCCAGTGTCAACTGAAGAAGGACAGCAGGAAAACAGCAGGAAAGAGCAGCAGTAAATGGCGACAGGCTGGAACGATGAACTTTTGGACTTTTAACAGACCACAAGCTTTTCAACTGTTCTAAATAAATGGTTTCCTACGGAGCTGCGAATAAAACGGTAAAAGGCTGGACGGTTGGCGCATTCCCCCTGACAAGCATTTGCCTCCCTAACCCGCCCACCAACAGACACAATCGTCTGCATAGGGGGCGTGACGTGTACGAGGGAGGGTGAGCGCCATAAGAAATCACGTCTTTAGTGCTTGAGCGAGATGAGCATTTCTTCAGCCATGCATTCCAATGCAAACAAAGTTGGCATGTCTTTAGATTTCAACCTCAAACCCCTATCCCGCTACCAACGTAGAGAAAAAAAAAACACCCACCTCCTCTGCCCTCTCCTTTAAAGCGAGGAGCTGGATCCGGAACTGGTTACAAGTCTTAATAGATTTAATGCAGACTGCCATGCATCAAACATTACCGAAAAAGAACAGTAGTTGAAACACCCTCTAGTGGGCTTAACATCTTCGCTTTTAGGGTACGTGGTGTTTGCGCAACTACGGCGAGAACTTTGGCGCACAGCTTGAGCAAGCCTTGGCCCTTTTTTCTTGGCAATTGCCAACCACTAAAAAAGCACGCGAAGCTCAGACCAATATAGAAGCACGCATGAGATTCGACTAGATCAAAAGTAGACTTTTCCTTTATAATTTTTTCTAACGTTTACGAGAGTAGTCGCCCCGGAAGCAGTGTGTTCAAATGAAGCATCAAATTCTCACAAAGGGTCAAAAGCATGACTTTACAATACACCAAAAGGAGAACGCATTCAGGGGTTCTATTTAACAGGGCGGCTGGCACAGCGCGTCTGTTTGGTACTATGGTTTGCCAACATCTCTTGAGGCAAGGACTGAAGTGAAGAGGACGACCACCTTTAAGCGAATCAAAGAAAGCTAACCAAAAGTGCAAAGGTTCTCCTCAACGACGCCGGCCTGAACAGTGAAGAAAAGTCAAATCTGTTGCAACCAGCATTATTTTTTTAGCGCGGAGAGCCGGGGGCATGGTTCGCATAAGAACTCTAACTCAATGGCACCATACCGCCTTTCAGAAAGCCATGACGGCCTCTTAGCAGCGCTACTGTGGTAAACTTTGTTTCTCGCTAAAATTAACCTAAATGCTATGGATGTCTTCATAACATTCTGAGGGAAGACATCGCTAAAGAAGCCGTGCATTGAAGTTTCTTGAATATATTTCGTACAAGCTAATGCGAAGATGAGAAATTGTACGTAAGCCAGTGGTAGTACACGCGCCGAGAAAAGCTAACGGCGGGACAAAAAGAGAATGTGCTTTTCTATAAGAAAAAAGTGCAAATGTTGCTTTATTTTAAATATATTGCAGACTGCCGCGGATAGTTATAAGTTCTGCGCCACTCATATATATTGATTTCACAAATATAGTCAAGTGGGGCAATTTTTTGTATAAATAAACCACAAAATGAATAGCGACATGCCGTTGTCTTATTCTTGTTGGAGATAAGATTCCGGGAGGCTCTGTAGCCTTTTCAAATACTTTCATTTTCGGTATAGTTCAAAGCACTGCCCGACTGAATGTAATTATTGTAATGAAACTTTTCTTCTTCTTTTGGGTTTATAATACACTCGTCGACAGGTGTGTGCCATTCGTGAGGTTCCCGGTCAATGTGAAGAAGTTCTTAAAATGAAGCAGCAGCAAAATTTTCAAATAAAGAAAGCTGGCTGAGGAGACCATGGAAACATCCCGCAGAAGTCCACATCGTGCTCAGATACCTTTTCCGTCCACACAAGCCCATTATTTGACAAGACAAGGTAACTATCTTTTAATAGCGAATAAGAAATATTTAATGCCAGGTAAATTGTTCTGCAGACTGCAGAAAAATTGTGACAGATTACAGGCGAAGAGCAATTGAGGACAAAACTCCTCCGGCCACCCAAGCACCAGAAAAAATCTAAATTTGCTGCCAGTCTAATTGAAAATTTCAAATTCGTTTTTGGGGAAAGGAAATGGCGCAGTATCTGTCTCACATATCGGCGGATACCTGAACAGCGCCGTAAGTGAAGGGATAAAGCAGAGAGCGAGAGAAGAAAGCAAGAAAGAGGTGCCGTAGTGGAGGGCTCTGGAATAGTTTCAACCACCTGCCTGGGGATCTTTAACGCGCAATGACATCAGACAGCATATGGGCGCCTTTGCGTTTCGCTTCCACTGAAACGCGGCCGCCGCGGTCGGGTTCTGACCCGGGTACTCCGGATCAGTTTAGCCGAGCGCCTTAACCACTGAGCCACCACGGCCGGGCAACAATCTGGATGCGTAAGTTGCAAATTATAACCTCCCTGAGAGTTCTAATTCCAGCCGCCGCTGTGGATCTGTGGTTATGATACTCGGCTGCCCACCTGAAAGACGCAGGTTTGATCAAGGATGCGCCAGTTGCAAATTATAACCTCTGTGACTGTTTTGATTTCAGCCGCCGCTGTGGCTCTGTGGTTATGATGCTCGGCTGGTCATCTGAAAGACACAGGTTTGACCAAAGCCGCGGTGGTCGCATTACGATGGAGTCTGAATCCTGGAGACTCGTGTACTGCACGCTGTCAGTGCCGGTTAAAGGACGCCAGGTGATCTAAAGTATCCGGAGCCGTCCACTGCGGCGTCCCTCATAGCATGAGACACTTAGGGACGTTAAACCCCACTAACCAAACCAAGCGAAAGTACTTCTAATTCCAACTATTGAAGTACTCCGCATGCAATAAAATTAGTCTTTTCATAGCACTTGCGGTCTCAAGTGATTTTCTGCCAACTTCGCATTTATTTCTAGATTAGATTTTGCGCGGCGAACTATACGATAAAAATCAGCCATCAGGACAGAATGCGCTGCGGCGTTGTCATCTTTTGGCTTCATGACGGCGAGCACCCTAGAGGGGAAAAAAGAGAGGAGGAGGCCGAACACACAAATGCCCGTTTAAGGTAACGGCTGTGCTCTTATGGGATTCGGTGAGATGGGGTTTGCCGACGCCGACAACAAAATGACCTCCCAGCGTTCCATTTCCAGTCCTGCTATACAGAGGCCTGGGCCTCGCTGTCTCCATCATGGGCACTCGTCACTCTAAACGAAATCCTCCTTACAGCACGAAGGTCGTCTTATTGCGTGAAGTGCTCTTCGCCTTCCGTTTCTTTCCTTGTTCCTGCAACAAGAACATAGCATAACGGAAACGCAGAGTGTTTTCGGTCGGATTCCTCCTCTTTATATCCATGCTCATCCAGACAGTTATGGGCGCGCTGTTTCGTGGTGTTCCTCGTCCCGTGTTTCTACGCTGTTTTTCCTTCTTAAGTATGATGTACCAACTTTGCCCGAGTTTCCGCCTTAACATGGTTAAGGGTTGTTGTTATTCGTAACGGCGTCATAAGGACGTCGCTGATGACACTCTTCAGAGTAGTTTATGACCTTCACTTTGCTTTATTATGCTGGAAAAGATGGAAAGCCTTTAGCTCTATCCACTGTCCTTGGCCTTTGTACTATATTTTTACTTTTGGATCCAAGAAGAATGCTGCAAGTTAGTAGCGTCTGCTTTTACGAGAACTCAAAAATACTTTTTATTAAGATTTGTTGAGGATTTCAACGTTCTAAGATTTATTCAAGTCGCAGTGGAGTAATTATTGCAAAACTTTGAATGTGACAAGAAAATTTTGGCTTCTATTTCTTCCTGGTACAAATAATGCAGCTCCAAGGAACCGTGGCTGGTTAAAAGAGCGATGATGATGATTATGGTTTTTTATGGCGCAAGGGCATCTAAGGCCAAAGAGCGCCATGACACAAGGTATTTTTCATTTTCTCAAGGTGGGGTCAAAGACCCATTTTCCAAGCTTTTCACCCTAAATAAACCGAGCACCAGACCAGGGGAAAGCTTGTACCTATTATATCACCGGTGGGTACCCGGCGGCATTAGGGATCGAACCCCGCACTTCCCGCATGCGAGGCGGATGCTCAACCACTTGGCCACCACTGCGGTATCGGTTAAAACAGCGACAACTGCGAGTACTAATGTGTAACGAGTAAGGTTGTGACCGGGCGATGTACAGAGCTTTAAAATGCTTTAATGAGAAATAACACTGCTTAGAAATCTACATACCAGGGTTTATGAATGATTTGCATTCTGATGCATAATGAGAAAGTATGGGCTTGCGTATGAGCGTGGGTATGAGCTAAATCACGGCGCTGTGAAAAATGGAAGTAGCGTTGGATAATACTGATGTAAGCTTCCTCTGCATCTTTAGGGCAGCAGTCACTCGGATTGCGTGTATATCTCTCTTCTGTCAATTTCCTAGAGAAACGATTGGCTTATAATTGCGAAAAAACTCAAAGAAAGTTATTTCACTGAAGCATTATGGGAGAGGTGCAGACAGCTACCATGCCTTTTCGGTATTAATAATGAGTTATTGTTATTATTACTATTAGCCTAGGTAAGACAGCAAGTCAGGCTACGCAGATTTCTTCTTTCGTTACCTATCTGTGGTGGCGTGGGAAATGCCAAGACGGTGTTCATCTTCAACCATGCGGTACTATCTGTCTCCGCCGTCAAAACTAAAGCAATTGGAGGTTGAAATTTCTACAGCTTTTGTGGCGCATTAAATTAAAGGAGCCGAAACGTGCGCTGCCGAAGCCAGAAAAAGGGAAAGATGCGAAAAGATGACTTACACAAAAACAGAAGCGTGTCGTTCTTAGCGGCAAATAGCGCCTATTTCCCATGGAACGGTACGCATGAAGAAAGCACTGCGCGCAGAGCAACGATTAGTTGTTATTAATTACTAGGTTCTGTAAAGATGCTCACGAAGAAACATCTTTCTTCATCCTAAGAAAAATGCGGGCAAGCTTTATATGTGGTCGAAAGTATTATATGGAAAGTTTTTTGAATAACGGCGCTTTTTCTTCACGACGGTGAGTTGAATGTCCGCGAAACATGCATGTGTAAGTGGAAAGCTTTTTATTGTATTTGTAAAAGACAAGGTTATAGAATGAGAATAATTGGTGCATTCCTGTGATTCGAGTAACATTGGCCCGGTCTTATAAGGAATACTGAATAATATATATAAGCCCTTTCTTTATGGCTAGCAGAATTTTAGGATTTTTTTTTGTGTGTGCAACGACGTGGTCTACAGTAACCAACAGTAGAGATTCCGCGGCCGGAGTTGTGTTCCAAAAGCCGAACTCTCAACCGGTTCCTTGCGACCTATCACCTACAACGCACACTGTCAAGTTACTGAGTTGAAAGTAGCCGTGCTATCCGCTTAAGAGAGCATTTGTGAGTGGACGAGCGATGTGTTTACGCAAGTGTGACGATTCATGCTATTTCATGACCATGGCCATGAACAATTCAGTGACCTTTGCAAAATTTCTTTCAGTACAAACGAATGGTAAAGTCTTCTAGGAATCGCATATGCAGCCTGTTTGTGCTCTAAAACTAAACCAGATCACTTGCCCGGGCTAAAAAAACTATTATATGCGCTAGAGTGAACCACATATCGATTTCACTCAGAATACGCGACCGCTTGAAAGCTGGGGCACGCTGCATCTTGTTGATCGTCGCACAAAAACAACAAATGCATCCAGGTGAAGAACTGAAGCTATCCTTACACGACGGTAGCAGTGGGACTCGCGGTGCAGGTTATTTTCACCCGGTTAAAATGAATTTCGAATTTCTTGTATGCCTTCATTAACGCAAGTGTGATCCATCGGCCACATCCGGTATGGCGAGCTCTGCTGTGATCATTCCTTAGCTGGATGCTTCCGATCAAGTCTCCAAACGACAATATTATTTCAGAAATTATTGTTATTGTCGTTTCGGTCATTTTTATGTTCCGTTCACACATGTACAGTACGCGAGTCTTGGCATTAGTTCAGAAATCATGGTTATTGACGTTCCTTTTTTATTTATACGCCGCAAACACACGTACAGTATGCGGGTGTTCGCAACAGTCGGGTACCGTATCTTCCATCCGCAACTAGGGTACATAATGTTTCAGGGAAGGCCACTATTAATGTTTAAATAGCTTTCTTTTTCTGGTAAGGCGTCACCTTTTGCGACTAAACAGTACCAGGATTGGCGGACGTGAAAAAACAGGCGAATTGTATAAACTGGTATAATGAATAAGTAAATTATAATACACTTTTTAACTATTACCAATAGACGCCCGATTTAAATTGGATATTTGTAGTCGGCGATTAAAGATAGCCATGTGGGTTCTTAGAATTTCGAAAACGCAGTTAGCCTCACTGCTGTGGCTCAACAAATTTGGCAGAATTCTCGCGCTACTCGAAAACCGCACGCCAGCGGAAAGTCCAATGCGGCGTACAAAAATTAGGCCACTTGGTAGCGAATGAAGCACGTGACTATCTCTGCCCTACCTGCTCCGCAGAAGAGAAGTGTCCAGGACAGGAGGGTACGACGGCTTGGGCGGGGCACTGAATATCGAGTCGTACGTGCACCACACAATGACGTGATTTGATGGACGTTGCTTTGCCCTCGCCTCTGGCGCACGGTTTTCGAACAGTGCGAGAATTAGGCGAAATATGCAGCTGCATCTCCCTCTAGAGCTATCTTTATATGTGTGCATTTATCATTAGTTTTCATCTATTATTTCCACTTTTAAAATTCTGTTGCCTTTCGTTCCTATTACCCATTTTTCTAGCAGACAGTTCTTCGCAACCCACTAGAATGTCAGCAGCTTCGTATTCAAGCCACGCTTCCGTTTTAACTACTGCAGCTTGTTACTCTCTGGCAGTTGCAAATGGCACTTGCTGTTTTATTTTCAGATCAGTTTTCTTTCAGGCGATGAAAAATTGAAAACAGCATCATTTTCCCTTTGCCTTATATCACACCACTCGTTCGATTCTCATGTGGTTGGGTCTGCTTCATTTAACTCTAGAACGCTGACGTCCACTTCAAGCGAAGAGTAGCGCTTTTTTCCGCTTCATTCACGATAGAGAAGGCATTTCTTCAGCTAGAAATAGCCCTAGTATCTAACTCGTTTTCCGCTCCGCGTTTTGGTTCAGACCTCTTCGTCCTTGCGGGAGGGCACGCTTGAACGCCTGAGTTGAAACCCGCGCCATGTCCTCATAACTCCTAGTTCGCGATGCGTGGCGAACACTAAGTGCTTGAATGTGGCCGCTCATCATGGAACATTTATCACGCATCTTTGAAAAGAAAAGGCTGGGTAGTAAATAGCAGACCTTCGGGAGCGGAAAACATTTGGTCACCGTCGATTACGCCAACATTAACCTTTCCCGAGTCACTTGGCTATAGGGTAGAGAGGCAGAAGTTGTCCGTTAAGAGGCCCCGCTGACCAAAAGAATGATGGCTATGGGCGATATCTGAAATCTTCGTGCAAGTCATTTTGGTGGATGGAGCGGAGTAGTAGTGGGAAAGAGAGAGAGTGAGAGAAAGAATGAAATAAGTCGTGTTGAGAGCTGACGGAGCAGAAGTATTCCACACAATGACCCTTGGTAGACGACTTGCAATCTTCTTCCTTTTGAAGAGCAAACTTGTATTTCTGCTTAAAGTTTATTCGCTTTTTTAGTACTTGGAACGACGCCGTGTTTAAACACATTTGTTCGAAGAGTTTGAGTTGCGGCTTATCACCGGCAATATTTTCGGCAAACGCGTGAGTGGTGCATGCGATACAAAGGTCATATACATCATGAGCGACGACGATCGGAGAGGATCTCGCCTCCGAGTACACCAATAGTTAATAATACCAATGTTTTCCTTTATAACTTTGCGTCAACGTGTTTGTCCACTTTGTGCATTGGTAGTGCTTGCCACGGAAGCAATGCTTGCCAAATAACTGGCTGTAAAAGCAGAACTACGGCAGAACACTAATCCTTTGTAAAAACAATTTCGCCTTTGATAAGTTAGTTGGAAACGAATCAGCTGTGAATAAAAGAGCTCTGAACTACACTTGTTCCACGGAGGAGAGTGCTCATCAGTGGAGCTATGCCCAGCGGTGTTAATGGTTCGGTAGGCTTCAATTTAGTCTGCACTAGTTCATCGTTTAGCCTGATCACGGAGTTTTTCTCCATCTTCGTTTTTCCGATGCAGCGCATAAGCCAACCTATTATGTGTAGGTAAATAAAATTGGCAGTAGCTTAGCTTGGCTGACCTTGGAATTCAGCGAGCAGCACGCACGCTTGCTAAGCGTCTGAGGCTCGTCCATGGCAGCTCCGCTACAAGCTCGCGACAGCGGTTCTGTATATACCCACACGACCACGTGTCTATTACGTGGTATCACATTGTCTTAAGACACCCCCATCGAATGTCATCACGTGGCTTCATATCATTCCATCGGATGTTCTTAAGGTCAAAGATCAAAGGTCAACCCAAAGGTAACCCAATGTCAAAGGTCAAATAAAGGTCATGGGTCGAGGTCAGGGGTGAAAGGTACGACACCATAACTGTACCACATATGATACTACACGCCTAATGTTGTTGGAATGAAGGTCGTTCAAGGTTATTCTCCATACTCTGCGACGACTGCTTTACCTAGCGTAGTGAAGCTCTTCGCTTCAATATTCAACGGATCCTAAAGGGAGAACGCTGCGTTCGAACCACAGCTGATTCAGGCTTGCGGCCAATCTGATGTCTTGCTCGGAGAGGAATATTAACATGTAGGAGGGGCCCCAAAAAGGTTTGAAAATCCTGTAGCTTTTGTTTCGTGCATGTCGCTCACTTTCAGCTAAGAATACTTTTGTACGCAGGAAAAGTTAATCCGATGTGTTTAGTTTGACAAAGAGATTGGAATAACGGAGACAAGGTTATTGGTGTTCACATAAACGATCTTAAAGCACACAATAACACGTAGCAAAGAAGCAGATATAAGCGCGCCTTTTTCTTTATTTTTGGGTAGGTATCTCTTCTCAGAGCAGAGTAAAGGCTACTTCGAGTGTAGTTAAACCACAAAAGAGCGAAGAAAGGCCAGACCGCTTGTTGCGATCAAGGCTTATTATAATCGTCTTCAGAAGAGCAGCAGTGTAAGAAGAAGAATATTTTTTTGTTGTGAGCTTTAAGCAAGGTATTTCAAAAGGCAACGAGCCACGACTGAATGGGACATTTAATGGTCCTGAAGGAGGGCAGATTGCGGCTGGCCGGCACAACAAGTTCTACAGCGGTAATGAGGAAACAAAACAAGCAAAAACGAAAGGTAACCCTAAAAACTGCAGTGTGGTGTCGATGTATTCCTTCAATCTCTTTTTTATATTTTGTTCTGTATATCTACGCAAAACAAATGATTAATAGATCGGGAACAAAACGGTGAGGGGGAAATTTCAATCAATTCCGCCACGCAAACACTCACAAAAAGGGGCACCATAATTAGTGCAAATAAAGCTTGGTAACAAAGTGAACTATAGTGCCATTAATAATTTCCCAAAGAAACTATGGTGCCTTGAAAATTTCAAGGCAGTGCTGTAAACTGTTGCTATGCTGATGCATGCTGTGACTATTGAAACTTTACGCCCACGCAGTAGCCTGTGATAACCACGGCTGTATCTTTACCAGCAGATGTGTAATAAATAAATATTCAGCAACCAGAACGTAGGTGACCGTTTAGTCGGTTCGGGCTCACGACAATGAGAAAAATTCTGCCATGGAAATTGTGGAAAAAAAGGCGGGATGTGCTTTTTATTGAAAACATTTATCTCGCCGAACTTGTACTGGTACAGGAGGCACTAAAATCAAGCCAATAAAAACAAAAATGTGGATATTGTTACCAAAGCATCTGTCGTACTAGTCATAAACTGAAAACATTCCAAAAATTTAAATAGCGTCCACTTTTATCAAACGGCCCAGAATGACTATGGTAATAGGAGTCATGATTTTTATTACTAACCGAGGATATCACTGGCGGTGCACGAACTTCGGTTTTTAGCATTCATTAATCTGTCGTCGAATGGTTGTCGAGTTTGATGAAATCCGCCATCATGAACAAATTAAAATTAGGCATTTCCTCACATCCCAGCATAAGTGTTTCATCATGCCGAAGTTACAAACACGCGGAGTGGATTAGCGAGCAAATGGCGCTCAGATTAGCGATAAGACTCATTCATCCTCAGTTTTAAAGTTTGTTCACCCTTTGTTCCCAGTATTTGCACCTTGGATACTGCCATCTGCTTCTCCTGAGATTTAAAATCTTTAATCAACTTTCTCAGAAATCGGTTCAATCAAAAACGCTATATTGAAGTGCTGTAGTGACGTGTGGCTTTACTTGCTTGGACTTCTTTGAACACGCCGGAACGTGCCGCTCCAACAGCACTGTTTGCTTCCAGGTGCCCAACCGAGCCTACCAGTATGCACCTGAACCGCGTCTACCAATTTCTGATTTCGCAGCAGCAACTCGTCTGCCCCCGCGAAATGCTCACGAGATGTGGGTTGTTCAAGCATGTCTCACAACTTTCAAGTCCCCATCGCCAACAATTGTTTTCATGGGCGGGATTGCCTGGCGCCTGACTGGTCACTGAAAATTCAGTAGACGCTTCGTTCCCAAACTTTCGCTGTATACTCGAATTCATCCCGAATCTTAAGCCGACTCGTGGCGAACAGTTTGTTGACCTTCAGGGCAGTGTATTTTCGTCGTCCGAGAATCGGATTAACGTCTCGCACTGGCGAATTGCTTCGACCTAAGTCGGAGCGTCCTGAGGGCACCGCAAGAGTTCTGCTAACTTGAGTGGCGAGTTGCGCAAACACTTCATCAACCTTGCGCCGATTGATTGCCTAAGACGACGAGAAGGTACGAAGAAGATTCGCACAATAAAGCTTCAGAGTTGATGCATTGAGTATGAAGACACTGGTATCTTCCTGTATTTTTTTTTTACTTTTTGCTCTTATTTACGCGAACAAGAACAACCATAATATTTCAGTGCAGTGTTATAGTTAAATGAGCTGCATGTTGGCGGAGGAAGAAATTCTGTATATTCTGCACTGACATTTCACAGCTTATGTTTTTATATCAACGGAGAGTGGCAATGTTGCCACACGTGTTACGTTACGACAGTTGACCTTGCATTGAGTCCTTACGTGTAAACCACGTTGTGACTTTCTTTGTCATAAGCAAAAAAAAAACCTGAATATATTTGTTAGGCGGGCGCTTCGTTCTCGCCTATAAGATCAAAGTGGCACAATTTCAGTACAAGTTCGCTGTTTAAAATCGAATGCCCAGGTTGTCAGCGCATATATATATATAATCAGTGTCTGACTCTCTCAGTTCATTTTCTAACGCTCAGGTAAACAGAAATTGAAGGGGACACTTGAGCTTCACCTTGAGGATATGGCGTGATAGACGCGATATATATATATATATATATATATGTGTGTGTGTGTGTGTGTGTGTGTGTGTGTGTGTGTGTGTGTGTGTGTGTGTGTGTGTGTGTGTGTGTGTGTGTGTGTGTGTGTGTGTGTGTGTGTGTGTGTGTGTGTGTGTGTGTGTGTGTGTGTGTGTGTGTGTGTGTGTGTGTGTGTGTGTGTGTGTGTGTGTGTGTGTGTGTGTGTGTGTGTGTGTGTGTGTGTGTGTGTGTGTGTGTGTGTGTGTGTGTGAAATAGTTATTTATCGCGACCATACTCTCATATTCGATTCAAAGTAATTTTACAATGGTCTTTCGGGGTTTTAGCAAGAACGCTGAAATCTTTTTTTATCCGAGACTTCAGTACGACTCCATTGTCTTTGTTTATTAATAAATCGCATCATCGCAATGTTTACTTCTGTTATCGCGTGATTATTTGTGCATGCGCTCTTGTTTTAATAATCCCCCATCTGACAGTAAAACGACAGTAAAAGAGACCAAAAGCTTTACGCGATAGTCCCGATGCCCGAAACTGCCCAACTAAAGCATTAGAGTCCCTGGACTGGCTCAATGAATTATATAAAGAGGAGTTATTCGATTGCATGGATTGGAACTTCCAAAGATCCGCATAACCTTGGAGTCCGTGTTACTCAGATGTCCTGCCCGAGGTTCGGTTTAAAATCCCCTGAAAACCGGCACCATTTGCGGATCGTATATGCTTCGGCGATTTCTGTGATGAAGGACTCTGCTTCGGTATTGCTGGTGCAAATGGCGCGGCCAAAGTGTGTTGAAATGAGAATCACATGAAGTCTTGTCAGTGTTTGTCTGCGTGTGAAATTACATTCGGCTTAACGGAACCCAAAACTCAATATAAAACATTTCATTCCAGAAAACGCCCGCATGACATAACTGAATCCCTCTCGTTGGGTTCTCTGAGGACGTCATGTGATACCCACCGAAATTCAATTTGATGCGGCGTCTTAGACTAGCGACGATGTATGTTCTGGAGAAATGCTGCCCAGTACTTTACCCGGGCATTTACAGCCGTGCGACACAAACCTTGCCACAGAGCCGTGTTGAGGGGGTGCCACGTGACCTCAGTCGTGGACATAGCGAAGTAGACTCAGCAAGCAGGATGGAGCCATCACGTCTGCAATTACTAAGCCTGGACATGCAATTAGTTTTTCTTCATAGAAAAGAACACCTGAAGCACTGCACATGTGCTCTAGTCCCGTACGGGGTAGCCGTTCTCCACGATCTTTTAGAGTCTAGATGACTCCACAAATTACTCTAAACTAGCTTCGCTCTCGGGGGTTATCTGCCTGCCCTTGGTGTCCATCGTACTTGTGTCGCGACGTAGAAAGGGGCAATTCTCTACAATAGGATCAATCACGATCCGGTACCTGGCCTCTACGGATCTCTAGATGGACGGCGAAACATGCCCTATGGCGTAGGCACGGAGACCCCAACGTCGGTCTCTTTTGAAGATCATCAAATCGGTGGAACTCTTCGCACAAAAATATTTCATTACATTTATGCGTTGACGAAACCTTCAACATGTGCAAAAAAATTGAAATCTCCAACGTGTTCAAAAGAAATAGAGAGGATGTCATCACTCTTTCATGACCTGGGTACTTATAACGTTGCGAATAATCAGCCCTTATGTGAAGGAAGAGCACCTTCGCTGAAGTGCTTTGAATGGTACAAGGTGTGCATCTAAGTGCATTACAGTACAATAGACTCACATAGTGGAAAGCAGGGACCCTGGCTTTTTACATCGTCGCAGATGAGAACAAATCACGATCAAATGTAACCGATCAGCGAATGCAGCAATATTTACTGAAAATTGTTAACTCATGACACAGGAGCTAGAGCTTATTTGCTTCATGTACGCACGTGTCTCATGCTCACACCTTGCATTGTGAGTCTGTTGATAAACGAACGGCACAGGTTTAGTATATGCAGGTTTGTAAATTAGTGAGTAGGCAGCTGTAAGCCTCTCCTAACCGTGCCCCAAAGCGAAACATTTTCAGCGTCTGCAAGTTTCTTTCAGTTCATTTTCTAACACTCCGGTAAATAGAAATTGGAGGGCCTCAATCAATTATCCCTTCAAACACAACGGTACCGTGACAAGTATTCGGTGCTTACGCATATGCAGAATATATAGGAAAGCACATAGGTAACTGAAAAAAAAATGCAAAATTGCAAAAAAAGTTCACTTTGAGCTAAGAACAGCAGCTCTAAAAGACAATAGGTTTGGTAAGGCAGACATATGATGAGTGAAAAAAGTTGGGCGAGTTGGTACATGTTCATTATTCACAACAGCGCAGGAAACACGGACAAAAGGGAAGAATAGACAGAACAAGCTGTACTACCTCGCCCAACTTTTTTCACTCATCAATGTTTATTCTAGTACAGCGGGCGTTTTCCTTTTCTTTAATTTCAAGGATCCGGCTTATATCGTGGCAGTTCTGGAGCTGTTGTGTGTGCAAAGCAAGGACACTGTCCTGGCATGTGCGGTGTACAGCACTTGTTTTGTCTATTCTCCCCTTTTGTCCTTGTTTCCTGCGTTGTTATGAACGACAGACTTATGATACCGAACTGTGCAGTGAAGCATTGCTAGCTAATTAATACATTTTTTCATGCTTGGAACGATCGCCACTGATCACTAAGTTTAGCGATTAAAAAGCCTCCACTAGGCTGAATCGTGAATATCGGCTTAACGCTTTTTTTTCAGATGACGCATTCTTTAATAAACCAGACATTTAAGATCTTTCGTTAATTGGTGCAATAATTTTGGCACTACTGGAGGAAGCCGGGACGTTTCTTTTCCTGAGAACGGTAGAACCCCCAAAGGCCCTACCAAGAGCATTACGGTGTCTCTTCTGTACGAAGGGCTAGGTCTTGCATTTATATTTCTCAATGCTACGCCGTAAACCTAATAAATCGACTGCCTGGTCGACAAGTAAGTATTTAGTGACACGACTCAGTAAGCTGAGCACGCGTTCGAATGATGCGTCGAAAGTACTCAGTGGATGGACGAAAAAACTTTTCACTTGAACTTTGTAGACGCGTGCATTCATAAAACTGGGACTTGGAACAGAAATTTCACGTGGTGTCATGATTTATTATTTCCCAAAACACATTTTACCTTCTGGAATCATGCCTGTTCTAGCCTCTCTTGCGGTAATTTTCGGACCCAATGCCAATACAGGTGAGGTGACTAAATATGACTGCGCCGTCAACCTTTTTGAAGTTTACACAGCGGACTTAACGAAGAGGTTTAAATTTTTTCAGCTCATCGCGTCTGTAATGTACTTAGACACAGATGGTCGAGCTCTTAGAACTCACGAGTGATTATAAATTTGGTGCGTCGATGATTAGAATCTCAAAGCGATTTATGCGACATCACGGGAAATAAACTGGTGTGTGTGTGTGTGTGTGCGTGTGTGTGTGTGTGTGTGTGTGTGTGTGTGTGTGTGTGTGTGTGTGTGTGTGTGTGTGTGTGTGTGTGTGTGTGTGTGTGTGTGTGTGTGTGTGTGTGTGTGTGTGTGTGTGTGTGTGTGTGTGTGTGTGTGTGTGTGTGTGTGTGTGTGTGTGTGTGTGTGTGTGTGTGTGTGTGTGTGTGTGTGTGTGTGTGTGTGTGTGTGTAAGGGAGGGGAGGGCGTGTTTAGCGCTTCTGGACAAATTTACGCTTTGACACTTGTATGTATGCCTTGCAAGATGACGCAAATTAATGCTGAAGGAAAAGCATCGAGAAATATGAAAACGGAGCAAAAAGACAGGTTATAATAAACATAGAACAAGCCAATGAAGCTGATAAAATTTTATTTGAAAACCCACGTTCTGGTTTTAAATGATCGACCTATCACCGGGGTGTTTCCATAAAAAGAATCAGGCTACTCTCATGTCTGCCCAGCTTCTGGCTTGCCACCTGTGTATTCTCACTTTTCTCGCACCTCGTCCGTACTTTTCTGTTACATGGATATCGGGGCAAGGTTTGCCACCGCGCAACGTAAATTTATCTGCGACTTGCTCTGTTTTAAATGTCGTAGTATTACGCAGCGTGAAGAAAGCCCACCCTCCCCAACCTGAAACCGCTTCTGCTTTCGAATCAAACTTGCGACCATGAAAGCAGCTGGTGCCATTCATTTACAATAATTATTCATGCGTAGAAAGAAAGATTGTAGCGCGCAGTAACGATTCGTAAAGGCTTTCAGCATGACGTCGTTGCAACAAGTCCTGTATACGTACCCTTGGCGAAAAAAGGCTGTGCTAAAAATGCATTTCGAACACATTAATTTTTTTGTTTCTATGCTTAAATTGCAATACGAATGCTTTTTGAGTACGCTAGGAGTGCTATTCCGAACATTCTTACAAATGCATCAAAATGCATTTTCTGTCCGCTTAGTATATTTATTATACATTAAAAATATACTTAAAATACACATTAAATACATTAAAATATACTAAAAAAACAAATAATACAATTAAAATAAGCTAAAAATATACATTAAATACACTGCACTACATTTGAAATACACTAAAAATCTACAGCTCATACATTCAAAATATATTCACTTCGGCTCGGCTTACAAAAGAAAGGTGTGCTAGTCGGGTTCACCGGATGATACAGATCAATGTTGTAAACAGCAGAAGTAATGACTGAACTGGTTATGAGCATCAGGAGACAGACAATCCCATATAAAACGCGTTGTTATCAAGAAGTTTATGCCAATGCAAGGTCACGTGACGAGACCTGAGCGTGAAAGATGTCGCCACGCAGGAAATGCCGACGGAAAGTGACGTCAGCAAACACGGACTCCTCCGACAAGGCTAATGCTTGGCGTTGCTTATATATACCCCTCCAGAGGGGACACATTATCTTGCCCGGTGAGGCGCTGTTTGCGCAAAGAGTGTGGGCCCCCAAATTGTCGCACAAGCGTCGGAGTGGTCGCGTTCCAATCTGCGGTCTATCTAGAACCGAAGTGCTAGTTGTAACTTGAGTGAGGAGCTGGTCAGGAGTCGAACTGTCGACGAACAAATACATGAGCGTCTAAGGGTCGGCCCTGCCGGTCGGGGTCCTTTTCGCTGGCATGCTGGGGTCCGGTGGTGCGCATGGCGCCATTGCCGGTACAATGCTATCACGCTGCCACACTTAATTTAAATAAGTGGTGATTGCCTTTCTGCTAGAAGTTAACATAAACGAATGGACGAAAAGAGAGAGTTTTCACTGTTCCCGGAAACGTGATTTCGAGTACTAGATTGTTCCACGGCAGCTTGAAGTGTGCTGCAAATATACTGACGCGGACTACCCATTTGTTAGAGTTTAAGTATAAACCGCACGAATTAATTTCGTATTTACGAAAATACGCTTTAAATGCATTGCCAACATGTCATTTCCCGAAACGCGATTTCGAGCACTAACTGTTCAACGGCAGCTTGAAGTGTGCTGCAAATACGTTTACGCTTACAGCTCATTCGTTAGAACTGAAGTGTACTTTGGACGAATTAATATCGTATTTGCGAAAGTACACTTTCAATACATTGCCAACATGCAAAGGCCATTTCCCGAAACGGGATTTCGAGCATCAGATTGTTCTATGGCAGCTAAAAGTGTGCTTCAGTTATGTTTAAAAGGACTGTCGGTTTGTTAAAATCGAACTATACTTGAGATGAATTAATTTCATATTTACGAAAGTACACTTTTAATACATTGCCAAGATACTAACACCGCATACATATTTTTTCACGTGTTTGAAACCTGCTCAAAACATGCTTTAAGTGACATATACTTCGAATGCATTAATTTCATATTTACGGAAGTACACTTTTAATATATTGACAAGATGCTAAAACAGCATTCGTTTTTTTTAACGCGTTTGTAACGTGCTCAAAACATGCTTTAATTGACGTATACTTCGAATGCATTAATTTCATATTTAACAAAGTACACTTTAAATTTATTGACAAGATGCTGAAACCGCTTTCATGTTTTTTCACGTATTTGGAACGTGCTCGAAACGTGCTCTGAGTGACTTATACTTCGAATGCATTAATTTCATATTTACGGAAGTACACTTTTAATATATTGACAAGATGCTAAAACCGCATTCATATTTTTTCACGCGTTTGAAACGTGCTTGAAACATGGCTTAAGCGACGTATACTTCGAATGCATTCATTTCATATTTAACAAAGAACACTTTTAATTTTTTGACAAGATGCTGAAACCGCATTCACGTTTTGAAACGGGCTCGAAACATGCTTTAAGTAAGGTATACTTCGAATGCATTAAATTCATATTAATGAAAGAACACTTTTAATATATGAACAAGATGCTAAAACCGCATTCATATTTTTTCACGTATTTGAAATGTGCTCGAAGCATGCTTTAATTGACGTCTTTTTAGAACAATTTGAGAATATATTTCGAATAACGAGCATAAATTTTAAGGAACCTGTTTCTGGCATATTTTTAGTGCATTCATGAATAAAAAATGCACGTGTTTAAAATACACTATAGATATCCCGAAGTGTATTACAAACGTATTAGTTTTCGCTAAGCTGCATTGTATCAGGCACGAACTCCATAACTTTCTGGAAAGCAGAGGGGGTGTCATGGTATCGAGGTCCGAATTTTCGAAGGCTCATGCGTAAAACCAGCTCCTGATAAGATCTGGTTGTTTGAGCAGTATATTCTGGGCTGTCCCTATGGGCCAGGTCTGGGTGCTATGCAGTCAAGTTCTTTAACACACCCAGTGCCTTTATGAACATCTTTCCAGATTAGATAAGGCCAGCTTTCGCTTCCAAAACTGCTCCGTTTTGTGAGCGCCCGGGTTTAGCGGCCTCAGAGCTGCCTTGCGTTCGCGCAGACATGTCTTTTGTAAGATAATTACAAGCAGGAGCCTCAAGACTTGTGCAAGGAAGGCATCATGATAGCCTACCACTCTGCACAAAAGGCTGACTCTCTAAAGGCTAGAAGCCCGTGGCATGAAGTTATATAGCGTAGCTTTACAGTGATTGTTCTGGAGCCTCCCATAGAATAACGTACGAGGCCGCGACAAAAGGATCGCGTTCATTGAACAAACCACTTAAGCGCTCCTGGCAATGTGCCCGCTTTTATTCAGGCCTGATAACATTTTTGTGCTAGCTTAACGAACCGCGTTGAAACGGCAGCAGTTAAGGATGAAAACTTCTTGAATGGAAACAATGCCTGAGGTTGTTAATAGGAAGCTGAGATCTTATAATTGTAATGAGGGCATTACATACCCATGGTGACAAGGCCTTTTTTTTGTCGCAAATTTTTACTGATATGTAACATCTGAGGTACAAACCACTGATGATTAACGACACAAGTCATAATATGCCTTTGAGGCGGACTAAAACCCGGCGACAGTGTGTGTGGTGTTTATGTGTGTGCGCGCGTGTCGTAAAGTAAGCAATTTAACCAAGCCAAGCTGAGCTATCAACCAAAAAGAAACAGACTGATCAGACCAATGAATTGTGCAGGTTGCGATGTTTCTAATCATCGAGATGATCACGAACGCGAGTGCCCCCTTGTAAGGATTTGAATATTGCAATAATTAAAAATAATGAATGGTCAGTGAAAAAAAACAGCATCTGGACCTTTCAGGAAGCCTAAATACTGCTTTATGTAAGCAACAACATATATTTTTGCAGATAATGTCTCTATTAAGAATCGTTCAGTCGGATATCTTGAAGTGCTCGGAACACCTCCAGGTGAGGTTGGGCAGGCTTATCTTAGGCAAGCTACCGTCAACGCTCAGTCATTCACTCGACGCCAGGCGGCACCGCTAATTTGCATGACAGGCTTTAACATAACGCTCGACGGCCATACATTGACTTCCAGATCTCAGGTTTCTCGCGAATCACTCCCACGCAGTCGGCATGATCTGCGAGCCATGAGGCTATCTGAGTTTTAATTAAGCGAATCTTTACGGCTGCAGATGCGGTGAGCGAAAATCGATGCCTGTCGCAGCTGAATAATTCCTTCTTTCTGCGAAATTTTAATCATTCGGTTTCTATAGGTATACCTAAGGCCTTTATCTCTTCGAATCTATATGAACTGCGTCGCTTAATTGAAAGCTGAAAATACTGAAGCGAAACGCTACGTGTTCGTAAATGTTTGAATACTGTATCTGTAATGAGCTCACAAGTGGGCTTTCTTATTCTGTGCACAAATATCGACCCTTCTTTAAGCCAGACTGCAAGTATCACAATGATCAGAGGCGTTAAAGGGCCTCTCGGTGACGATTACTCGCTTTTCGGACAATGAGGGATGTGATGGAGTGCACTATGCGCCGAGAGGATCACGCCGTTAAGGCTTGACTCGTAAACTCGTCAATCTGCGGTCTCACTGCTGCAACAAAGGCCTTTATTCTATGAGGCTGCCAAACCTGATGACAAATGCAGCAGGCGCCAAGCACCAAAGGATTATTCGTTGAACGAATTTTTGCAAAATGCGGCCCATGCAGACTTGTAAACAACTTCGTTAAAAAAAATTGTAACGACACCAGCGTTTCTGGAAATATGGATTATGTAGTTTTAAAACGAAATATTGCCTAATATTTATTAATAATTAATAAAAGTATAACTATAGAGCTACGCTGCACTGTGTCAATACTAGCCTACAAACTTAATCCGGTTATTGTTATCAGCGAAACTTTATGCTTTAGTTCTTTCTGGCAATGTTGACATGTGTCTGGTAGCAAAAATTACCTGGTGACGTCCTTAGGAAAAAGGTCAGGCTGCCACCGTTTTGAAGTGAATGCCGGTGTCGCGTAGCATTTTTGATCTGTGTCGAAAATCACACTCGACTCGTTCATATTACTCGCTAAATCGAGCAGTGATGGCGACCGCTGTATTTGTTTTGTTTTTTTTCGTCGTCTTTTCCAGTTTATAAGAACTTCGCTATCGGTGAAAATGGTCTCTTAGTGAACCATAACCAGCAATTCTGGGCAAAAACATTTCTCAGCGAGAAAATGGTTATGAAGGCAATTTATTCATACCAATGTAAGATTTCACTGTCACAATCAATATGTCCGCAGAACACCGGACGGCAGTCATGTATTCTTTTTTCCAGCTCACGTTTTTGCTATCGTCAAAAGCGTTCGCCATTTTAAGTAAAAGTACTGCAGCGATATATTGTTTTCCTCATTGATTTTCGATGCCAAATCTTACCTCTTCAATTCGATCGCTGGAAACGCTTTAAAAAAAATATTTTCATACATATAATAATAAGAGACCGTTACCTTGAATATTTCCATACCAGTGTCTTAAAATTTTCTAATTTTCTAAATTTCTGCCCAAGAAAGCGAGACTTGGAATGCGGGTACCCTATCGCTACGAGTCAAGTTCAATTGGTTCTCAGTTTTCTCTGAAATATCATTTTGAACACTGTTAAGATTAACAAATGCGCTAGGAGTGGTCTTGGTGGGAACTCTTCGTAATCAATTTTTCGAAATATGTCTGAGTTTTCGCCCGTACGTACCTCTTTCTCGCGCTGCAGCCACGTCAAAAGCACAGATAACGTCTGCAAATGCTAGGCCGTACGTAAACGTTTTAGTCGATATGCGCGCAGACCTCAAAACTGTTGGTAACAAGGCGACAGGGAGCCGGGGCGACAGCATGGCGGACCCCAGAATTGCTTCGAGTGCGCTTCGCTTAGGAGGCTGCGCTTAGAAGGCTCCATCTGGTAGCACGGCGCCTATGGGGAACCGGCGCTGCCAAGGTGGCACTGCAATAGTTCCATTCGGTGACTCAAGACTGCTTTTGTCGGCCGCTTGGGCCGCTGCAAAAGTGAGAACACATTCTGCGCGATTAGGTATCCGCGTTTGGCTGACAGCATTCATTGCCTAGCTTCTCTCGGCCTAGCCCAGACAGCTGACGGACTGCATGTACGCCTTCGACAGAGCGCGGAGGGTAACGCCAATAAGCGCCTGAAGGTGGCGCAGAAAAGTACTAATAGTACTACCCAAAACTGCTTGCTCTTCTCGCTAGGCAGTGTGTTATGGCGCTGCAATCGGCACCGCAAACTTCAGCGCAAGTTCTCCATAGCGCTGCCTCCTACGGGGGTGTTGAGCGCTCCTGTCCAGCCACGGATGAACACGTGGCTGAGCATCAGCTGCGGCGTAGGAAGCACTTCAGTGTCGCCGAGCAGCTACCAGTAAAATAAGTAAAAGGCTCTTCCCGGACTGGTGCTCGGTTATAATGGGACCCCAACCCTAGGAAAGACGACCCAACTGCTTCTGGGAAACTGCCTTGCTGGTAAAAGCGAAGCCTCGGTGCCGCTGTGTCGGTTTACCTAGTAGTCTCAATCCTCTGTACACGCCAGGGCAGCGCCTACATATTGTCGCCGCGGCAAACGTAGCGCGACTTAAAAAGGGGCGTTTATTGAACAGCCAAGCAGACCAGCAGCGCTCACTCGAGCGGAAGCGTTTTCCTCGCTCCGTCACGAGCCAAGTTAGGCCGCTCGGCCGCATGGCGGCGCCGGCACAATGTGAACAGTGTGGCAAAATGGAGCGCTTAATGAGACTTTTTTTGGTTCTCACTACGAGATTGCGCAAAATCACGATGTGTTTCCTGGCCAACTCAATCTTGTACATAAGTGAACAAAACTGAGCCACAGACAGCTTGCAGGGAGGAGGGAAGTGAGGGCAGCCAGTGAACAATTATATCTTAAGCGAGTGGAGAAGCGACAGCCCTTCAGAAGTCATTCGGCCGTCTTGGCTTCCACGGGGAATCAGTAAGGCGGTGCGTTTTTCCTTCCAAGCTGTAAATGAAACGAGTCTGCGTGCCGTGGCACAAGAACGAGATGTTTCCAATAACGCCAGTGGCTATCAGCAGGCGGTGCTGATGTTACATCTGGTCGCGCGCTATCGCGTTTCGAACGGTGTTACGCGAAGTTTTTGCTTGTTCACCGAAGCTTTGAGGGTGGAAAGCCATGTTTTTCTTAACGTTTTTGAAATTGTTTTCACATAACCTTCATATCTATGTAATTATATGCCGGCCGTGTAGTGTGGAATTTTTTTTTTGGAATCGATTCAATGAGTGCAGCTTGAAGCTGGGTCCGTGTCGTAAATTCGGCATGGAGAACAGGAGAGAACAAGTGCTTTCGGCGCTGCCCGTTGGCCCTTACTAATGCAAAGTGCAGCAAGAGGATACGAAAAGGACCCTAGAAATCACAGTAACCATTTATTTTAGACATTGCGTTTGCTAAACCTGCAGAGGAACGTGTTTCCAGTCACACCCGAGGGCCTCTTAATCTTCCTTTCGTTCTTCACTTCCACACGCAACCTGCAACCACGTCGTAATTTCCCTCCGGGCCGAAGTCCCAGTAAGGCCAAATGAGCAGGCTCCGTGACCATCATTCGCGTCACGTGGCAAGTTTCCCTTGGCCTTATTACTTCTCACTTTTTTAACTCTTCTTTCGCGAATGGAAGGAAGTATTTTCAGTACGAGCAGTGACTGTTTCTGTGAACAGAGAACAGCAATGGAAGGCAAGGTAATGATGAAGATCCCCTGTATTCCTTTACTTAGTCGCTGAGAGAGCCAGGTGGAATTGCACTGCCATAAAAATGAAAAATGCTCATATACGTAGCAACTGCCATAACATCCGCTTAAAAACAATATCTTTAGAACTTCTAGGACAGACGCTTCATTCTGGGGCATATTACGTTTGTTTACCATGAATTAACCTAAGCAAAACATATGTTAAGAGCCTTGCAATTTGTTACCTTGCAAAGCATGTTCATGTACACGCATGTTCATGTACACTCCACAGACTTCGACCACCAGCACAGCACTCCTCCTATAAGGTCGTGTTTTTTTAAAATTGCTTATTTTGCACTTCCCAAACTATACTTTATGCCTTTAAATTCAGTAAAATTGCTTTAATATTTGGTTTTATGAATCTCTGAGTTTCCGTAGCAGCAACAAGATAGAGATCGAAATTAGAGAAAAATTCATCGCAGCTTGTTTTCGGTGTGTTGTATATTGCTTGAAATTTACTTACTGAGTAAAAAAGTAAAAATTATGCACATTCCTTTAGACTGCATTGGTAAACCTCTGCTGGAACAACATTTCTCGTGAATTAGGTTGCAATTTAGTGCTTCTCAGGTAATGAGTACCGGGTATTTATGCAGCCTCAACTTTATATTATTCTCTAAGGATGATAATAATGTCATGTAGCTGTCTTCCTGTACACTTGTCGTTTTAGCGTTTGCTTCCATTTTCTTATATATTACTGGTTTAGATGAGACAAAACAACAAAAACAAATATGAATTAACAAAAATCATCAGGAATAAAAACAAAGGAGGTTGCAAATAACATAATGTTTTTGTGCTGTTCTTCTATACTATACACTCGAGGCCAGCATTGACTTTCCTTCACTGCAAATTCAGGCGTACAGTTTTGCACAGAGAGAAGCAGAGAGAATCGACCCTGAATGCACGGCAGGCTGCCCATCGAAAAGACGTGAATTCCTCACGACTACGCTTGCTTCTTCATGTGACTGTAACTGCGCCGCGTTTTTGAAGGCAGAGATGCTGTCCATTCGTGACCGAAATTAAACAGCGCACTCTCACGAGATAGGTCGACATCTTGACTAGTGTTTCGTGATTGCCTTTTGTGACTAGCGAGAACATGTGCTCTGGCTTACGTGAGTCGTTTTCGCGTGCGATTAATGCCATGAGCCGACACCTGCGCTGGATAATCCTCAATTCTGCGTGGTCTTCGCATGGTGATCGCTGAAACATTCATTTCGGCAAAAAAAAAAGTGAAGCGAAGTCGGTGGAGAACAGTGTTAACAGGGGTTTTGCCGTCGTTATCATTACTTTCACAGGGATGCAGTCTCTGTCTTAAAATAAAGAAATGGCGGCCGTCATCATCACGCTTGGAGACAAAGAAGACAGTGCGGCATAGAAAATGAGCAGCTGCCCCTGGAGAACGTAATTATTTACTTAACGACCACCGTCTCCTGGCGTAGCTGCCGGCGTCAGTTGCTTTTGTCACCAGTTGTATGCAACCTGTGCACAACATAGCTGCCATGGCAGCTTACTGCGGCCGTCTCTGGAGATGGCACTGGGCAATGTCATTCTAAGAGAGGACTGCGAGGCATCTATCGGCAAATTCCTGCGCTGGAAAACTGGTCTTCAAAACAGCGCTGGTGATGCGCATAGGGAATTGCAAGTGCTAAACAACGAAAAGGAAATCGAGGGATTTTGCACTCAACAAGGCAGCATTAGCTCAGCTCCTTTTTCTTTTCTAGCGAGAGAAATTTCAGCAGTAGTTACGTAATGCAAAGTGCTGCGGGCGACTCGAATTTTATTGCGGCTTCTAAATAGCACCTGCAGCGAGCTCTCATCAGGCCGGGATGACGGTTGTTCCTGTGAGTGGTCTGTGCCGGAACAGAGTTTGTCATCAACGCAGGCAGTTATGCCTAATAATTGCAAAAAACAAAGTCCTAATGAACGTACGGGAATGGGCCGTCTTTTTTATCCACTCTCACACTAAACTTGCTATTGCTAGCAAAGTCGCATGCGTATGGCTTTTCAAAGGTAACTTTTATGTCCTGCTGATTCACACGATGCTGGACTCTCAAGGTCTTCATTAACATGTTGCAGTGCTAAGTTAACGAACGCAGGCGCGCGTACCGTGCTAAAATTAGCAGGGTGGTGCTTGTGACTCCAGCACAGTCGGTGTTGTGCATGAAGTTAGTTAAAAGCCTATAGTCACTTAAGACGCAGACCATTGCTTCTTCAAGTGCATCATAAAATTACTTAGTTCAAATCCCGTTTTTTTATGCGAAAACAAATTTTTATTATGAGAGATGGCTTGTAAATTTGTTCATGTAACTTATGATACTGAAATTAGTTTTTAGATATCACATTTCTTTGAATTCATGAAATTTATACGTATAGAAACATATCAACCAGAATCTATCAATGAGGAAGCGTGAGCTGTGCAAGGCGTGTGCTGTGAAAGGACAAGTTGACCGGGGAAATTATTTTCGGCCCGCGAATGTTAACATTCTTAAGAATTCTTCGCACGCGAATTCACCATAAACTGTTCCTAAAAGAGGCATCTGACCTCTACCTGCACTTGTAGATTTCACAGCGTGGAAAGACATGTTAAGTAAGACGACCCTGCTTGAATGCGCTTTCAGATTTTGGGAGCGGTGCTTGCAAACGGACAAGTGTTGATTTCTATCCATTTGAATACTGTCACTATTGGACCTATATATGTCATTCCAAACAGTTTATTCGTAATCGAGAAGTAGGCAGAAAGACGTATATAACTTTAGAAAAAAAAAGGGGACCTCGAAACAGTCTTTAAAAACTGCAAACCCCACCAAGGCACCAAAGACCGCGCCGAGTAATCTTCGTGATGTGAGGTGAAAGGCTTGAAGATAAACAGAAAAATACCCTCAACTATCGAATTTGGGCTGCCCTCGGTGAAGCTGAAGCTTCTGCCTCGTAAAGATAAAGCAACCGCTGCGTTTTCCGAACTTAGGAGAAAACTTTGGTTTCCGCCTCATTCAAAATTACATTTGTTTTTTGTAGCGTCACAGGCGGAAAGATAAAAAGTCAGCGTGAACAGCGTTGCACTACTCAACATGGCGCAGTTCCTTGGATATTTGTATATCATTAGCACGTAGCAAAAGCAAAAGAGATTTGTATTACAAGAGTAACATCGTTTCTAAATGCAGAAAAAAAAAGAGTGGGCCGAACAGAGAGCCCTTGAGTGCGCTACTGGTGGCTTTGTACCTGAAAGGCTACATCGAAGGCCTAGCTTGTGTCACCAAAGGGAGAATTAAGCTTGCTGCTACTGATGACTGCAGGTGCAGCTTTCGCCCCAAAACATGAGACGCTGTGGCAGCGCGATCGCGAATAAAGGCATATCGATTAAGATTGAGGACATTATTAGATGAGAAACACACAACCTTTCGATGCGCTTACCCAAAAATATAGGAGACGGAACAAAGAAGAGACATCGGCCTGTAGTTACCGACGTCATACTTGAAGACAAGTTTGCACGAGATAATTTTCATACTTAGTTTAAACAGCGCATCTACCCTTATAAATTTCATGTCTGTGGAGACGTGAAAGATCGCAGGCAGTCAATAAAGGTTGATGTTAAAGCTTGAGTGAATGTATTTCCATTCGTTTTCAGTATGGCTGCATGGACTCCACTGAACTGTAAGGAAAGTGAAGATATGAGCCGCCTAATGCTCGGTTGCACGGTGCCCTCGTCCACTAGACTGAGGTTCTCATCCAAACGATGAGCAACTTTGCACTCTTCGCTGTCACCGCTTAGCCCATATGTACCTACACACATTAAAACTGCTGAGCATAGCAATTAGTCGCCTCAACAACCACCTGTTCAAAGGAATATAGAAAAAGGATATATTAACTTGATCTATTCGGCCTGGAGGGGAAATATTTCGAGAAGTCTTTTGGTTTATGCGCAGTATTTGACACAACTAACACTAGATATGAACCATGGTCTCTCTCATGCAATATATTGCTTAAGGCGTGAAGGCGACAGAATTAGAGTGCAAACTGGTCCACATCAGATCGCTCGATCTTTCTGTAAGCGAGTTCTTTCTTGTTCTTAGTAATCAACTTTTAAGTGGAATCCACCGTGAAAAATTGAAAAGCTTGGATATATATTTGGGAATGTATTTCTCAATACCAGTAAGAAGAATTTCAGTGAACCGATCAACGTGGTCATCAAAGTTGCAGAGATCGATGGGAAACGTCAAAAGAACCGGAGAAAATTAGCCACGGAAACCTAAAAAATCGCCGGGGGAAAGGGTAGCTAGGTTACACACTGCGTGAAGCTGGATTAGTGAGGAGCAGAGGTTGTAAAGGAAAGGAAGTGGAAAGCAGAGGGTGAAAATTGTCCGTTCGCACTTGAAAAATATCACAGCGTTACATATATAATGCCAAGCGACATGTATATCCCTTGGAATTTGTCAACGTTCTAGACACAGAGGTCTAAAATATTGCCATTGCAGTTATGTGCACTATTAAGTTGTCGCATAGATGAAGCAAATGCAAAATATACCAACATATTAGCTTTTTGTTTCGATGTAGTGGTTATATTGAGAACTAATTTGCATGATTCACTGAATACCAGTAACATTGAAGTTTCCAAAGAGTAAGACCAAGTGGCTGGAATTAGCACTTAGCGCCTTTTCAATGGAGGTGAGGGCCTTATTCAACGGGCCAGGATTTACGGTGGGTGAAATATAGAAAGTTCCATTAAAAGTTTTCATGACTGAGAGAGTCGGAGTACAATCCGGACAGATTGTTTCCGAGTTTGAAGCTCATAGGATCGCGTTCAGTGAAGAAAATTCTTTACGGCAATAAGTGCCCTGTCTGTTTTTTCTGTAATCGCGTAAGGTAGTAATAATGATAGCAGCGGCTATTTTTAAATTAAAAGATAGGACGGGAGGATATTCGCTCACCTGCCTCAGAGACAGCGGCATGCAAACCAGTTGGAGAAACATAGCTCGCTACAGCCAGCGCAATTATCTACTGCGCGTGGCCATGCCTGCAGTGATGCCGAGGTATGATTTTTCTCTCGAAATATGGAGTATAGCCCAGAGGCCCTAAAGCTGCGCACTAATGTCGGCTGTACATACTGACTGAACGGCACTGATAAGATGGGCGATCAGTAATCCCCCCACATCCTGAAGCATTGAGAACAGTTTGACGGAGAAGATTCTGTACAACCTAATTTTCAGTTTAGAACCACTGTGCTCGCCTTAAAACACCAAAGATATGGGAAACTAAATAATCCCTTGTTCTTCTGCCCTTTTTATTACTCTGAAGGTGTTCACACCTTGTTAACAAGGTGGATGTTGAAAAGCAATTTATTGGCACAAAAGAACTCAAATCTTCACTTAAAGATTTGAACATACTTGTAGCCTGTCCCAGTTGGCACATCTATAGAAACACTCGATTCGCTAATGAAAAGCCCCGTTGCTTAGTCAATACTTTCGCACCGCTAATCAAATTTTAAGTTACTTGTGCTGAATGTGGTGAGAAGGCTTTTCTGCTGTCAGGACTCCTTTCACTCCTCTGTCCCTTTCATAGCAAAGTGAATAAGCGGAAACTTCCACTTTACGAAGAGTGCAGCAAAATGCCCTGGCGCATTTCACGGCTGCGCTTCCTTTCTTTTTCCGTCGTTTCCGGCTGCACATAGATGAGTGGTGTTGGATCACTAGCGGATATGCAGTCATTGTTCTTCTTTGATGTTTATGACGAAGATTAAGACGTCAGAGGTCCATCGTTTTTTGTTCTAATTAAGTCACTGGGAAAGCTATCCACTTCCGGTTTTTCTCCATTCAACTTGCCGTTGCTGGATGAAGCAAAATGCACTCTAGGCATGCGGAGCAAAATGGCAAAGACAAAGCAATGATAATATAAACAGGTAGGTTCCTGAGCAAAAGTGAATCGTCTGAGTTACTATGGCGGCATAATGCTAACAGACATATGTCGAAATGAAAGCGCCTCATGCCACGAGCAATTAGCTTCTTAAATGTAGATAGCAAAGAAGTTTTTTTATTCAATCTAATGCGGGTTATGAATGTTCAGTAAACGGTACGACCCATTTCGGACCTTTTAGTGAAAATGGGAGGCTTGTATGTATCCTCAGAATTGTTTCCTACGTCAAAAGCGATAATAACTAGAAATAAATGAGGAACGAGTTAAGAACTTTACTGGCATTTGCATTTAGGAAAAAAAGATGAACGCACGAAATGTGATTCGCTGTTAGCCCTAAAAAACTTAAAACGCGCAATGAAACCGCGTACCCTATGTCTTATATAATACAGCAGAGGCCACTTTTGCTCACGGCCGAGTTTAAGGCATCAGAATTGATTTATTACCATTCTCCTCTGCGTCTACTTCCGGTTAAATTAGAGAAACATTTCATATTAAACTATCTTACTTTTTGTAAAAGCGTAAAGTTGTTACCTTTTTAACATTTTAATAATAAAAGTAAAGGCAGTCATGTCTGCTTCAGCCTCTTTAATCTTCTTTCCGCTGACATAACGGTAAAGAGAAGCTAAATTTTCGCACAAATTGTCCTATCTGTCACTAATTTTTCTCCACTCATCAACTCTGAAGTCATGTCTCGTCTTGACTTGATTATATTGAGCGCGCTGGGGCGCAATTTGTTGGAACAAGGCACAGTCAATGTACAAGGCTGCACTAATACAAATAACATTAAGTACCTAGTTTTCCATCATTTATAATTCGCCAATTCACCTTAGTAGTAGTAGAGGAAGCTTGGAGGAGCCAGTGGTAATGGATATTGCGCGTAGAGGCTTAACAATATCCTGGAACTCCATGGAAGTAAACCAAACGCGGATGCCGTCTACAAAAAGCCGATTCACAGTGCGGCTAAGGAGCAGCCAAGAAAGAGCGATGCGGTTTGTTTACACCCTCAGTGCCAGGCTTCTTGGAGCCAAACTTGATTGATCATTGTTTGCTCCATGTCGGGAACGGGACATGGGGCTCATCCTTACGATAGCCATGGGCACGAACTTGCTGGTTTTTGTCCATTGAGCGCTGACTCTCAATAATTAAGTAAGAGCAGTGAATTTGAAATTGGAAGTTCAAAGAAAGGTGTTCAAAAAACAGGCAAATGAAGCTAAAAAAATGGTATAAAGAATAGAGGAATTATTAAATGCCGGGAAAATTTCATTCAATACTGACTGTGACCGGAGATTTTTCGTCCCATTTTGCGGCCCAGTAATCGCCAACAGAACGTTCGAAAGAAATGAGCCAAGTTCTTATTGCGAAAGGGTCGTGTCGCTGCGTATCCAACTGTTGCATGACACGTGTCCATGTAAACTTGAAGTTGAGCCAGGCGAGAGACAAGCAGCACGTGTCTGTCGAAGCGTTGTCAGATCGCGGTCGCTTTCATCGCTGTCCCAGCGGTTGCGGAAGGGCACGGGTATGAATACGTTCGATGGAATATATGCCAAGGAATGCTGGAGCCGGAGGGAAAGTAAAGGGGGCGCAATGCATGACGCAGGCATCTTCGTTCCATCAAGATGCCGGCCACGGGACGCCTATCGATTTTTATTGCACGGGCCTCCGCCAATGCCACTCTGTTCTTCTGTTTTTTTTTCTTGCCCCGAGGCCTTATGAGAGAACGCTAGTTGTTCGGGCCACGACCAGACCACGCTCGTTTCCGCACCGGCACTGCCGCTCATGAAGAAATAAATTGCGGTCGTGTCACACGCGTGCCATGACAGGGCCGCCAAGACCGAAGGCTATGATGGGAGGACACGTGAACATATTTCCGCTCTGCTTGTGGGCCAACAGCCGATGTCGACGAGAAGTCAATTGCAGAAAGAAATGGTAAGTAGCGTTCTAGCTAACGCTGATGGCATAGCAACAGTGACCACGACCTCCTGTGCACCGCCACGCTGTGTTATGTAATGGCTTAGCCAATAAAGGTTGAGGGCTCTCGTTTTCGGTTCGCTGCACGAAATGATAGGATGCGTGCTTATGTTCTAGTGAGGTCGAATGCCTAAGCAAAACTCTTGAAGTCAACTTCCCTGCATGGCAGAACTTACTAACATTGGCGGCACACCGCGTCCGCAAGACGGTTGTTAGTTGCAGCACTAGAGACTTCTATAGCGTTTCTAATCACCGCGATGCGGTCCCTGTACGCACACGACAATAGCAAGGAGCAGGCAAGGGTAGAGAATGAGGGGCTCGTTACGACATGCAAATGAAGGAAGCCAACAGGCGCCGAAGCCAAATGAATGCGCAGTGACGCGTTTTTTTATCAATAGAAAATTAATATTGCAGTTAATTTATGGCTGAAAGTTAAGTGAAAGAAGAGTGGACAGCCGCCACCGTTGCTCAGTTGGCAGAGTGCCAGACGCGAAATTCACAGGCCTTGGGTTCGGATATCACAGGCGGCATGTGGTTGTTTTTTCTACTGCTTTAAAATCGATTATCTTTCAGTGATTAGTTAATTACGCCATGAATTTCGAGTTAATAAAAAAGACATTTTCTTGTGGTTTCCTTGGTTCCTTCATTTGTATGCCTAGCGATGGTTCGGCAAATCTGCATGCAGGATGTGCGGCATTATTGTCGCTGCACCTAATTCGGGCGCCAAGGAAAAGCGAGGACGCTGAAGGCGTTTTTGTTACGCAGGGAAGCGGCCTTCAGAACTGCTGGAAAGCATTCGCGACCTTCCACAAGATTGAAAGTGACTAAATATGGCAGCAGAAGTTTCCGGGGAGTACTTTTTGTTACCGTGGACAGACACACTTAGAAGTACGCAACCGCCAATGTACCGTTGCGAACGGTGGTGGCTAGGCTGCTATTCTGGACCACTATTCGTGACCACAAGGAGATTACTGCTGCCAAAGCAGGAACGTTCGCTCTTGCGACATCAGCTTCAAAAACTAACAAAAAGTTAGCATCTGTACAGTACCGATTCTGAATTCATTACTGGCCGGAAATTTTTGCCCTACTGTGTAATTTTTAGCCCTTAATCAAATTTCTGTTTCCATTTTTTGCGGGTATGCAGTGCCTCTGGTATTTGTGGCCATTTTGCTCCATGTGGCTACTGCGTTGTTTTCACAGCCGGCTGTAAACAGTGGGAAAATACATAAACCGTACATATGTGTGCCGGATCATTCTATGAATCTGGACTTAATCAAGAATAGAGTCGAGATTCTAATATTACATTCTTGTTTTTCATTAATTAATTATTTATTTAGATAGATTCATTCACGAATGGAAATAATTGAGGTTAGGATGCGAAATCAGAGGAGGTCAGGCACTCGAACTTCGGCAGGGATCAACGTTGAGCGTCTGAATAAAGAATATTACTTCGCACAGGATTTCTGTCAAGTACTTGCTTGGGTTTGAGCACCACCTGTATCAAGCATGGAAAGTTTTTTTTTCTATTATGTGAAATCAAGACCCTTCATACTATATACCTTGAAAGCGCACAGCTGCTGTGGATTTTTAACAAAGGTGCCTTCACCTGTTAGCAGTGCCCCTTGCTATGCAATCGTGGTATGCAAAATTGCAATGCCTAATTGGGCACATTGTTTCCTTTTAGTTGGCACTCTTTCTTCTCTTGTTTCTACTGCGACCGCTACGAGGAGATTCAAGTCTGCCTTCAAATGTTCTACGTGCGTGCAGCGGCGTATACGGCACATAGCTGCCTCTATAAAACAGATATAGAATGCTTGGCAAAGAGAGTGCGAAAGAGACAAGGAAGAAAAGCAAGATCCCAAACGGGAGAGCGTGTGTGTTTTATGTTGCTTTTCGTCCTTGTAATCTTCGTTCGGTATTTGCTAAACACGCATCTACTACAACTCGCGCAATTTAGTGCCTTCGTGCTGATAGAATGCCTTAGGCGTGATTGCTTTCTTGGCATACCTTACGAACGTTTAACAGAAAGTAGCAGGGCCAGTTGATGCAATACTCCACAGCGAAACGCTGTGCGAGAAACAGGACACAGACTAAAAAGACTGACACAAGAGATTGTGTTTGACTTTCTACTCTGTGTTTGGTTCTTCGCACGCTGTTTTGTTGCAATCACCTACGAATGTTGTGGGTGATATAGGAATCAAATGTTAAAATAAAGCCTGCTTCACGTAGAATGCTGGAAAAAATTTGTGGAAGAGGCTTGTACGGCCTTTTTTCAGAACTATATTTAACATTCGTTCTAAAGATGATGTCATTACCGTTATGAGTTACTTGCAGCGCGGGCGCACCGCGAAAGCGTACAAATGCTAATTTAGATGCTTCAGCAGGAAACGGAGGCGCGGCAATTTCCTCGTAGAGCTAGTATGTAATGAATAATTTGTACTTGCTTCTCGCGAGCACTGAACTTAGCAACTCTGTTGAACTGCTTGGAAGCGCGCTCAAAAGAGTTAGCCGCGTTTTTTGGAGTTCAGTGCTGTACAGAGTAACACATCATTGCAGCCTACCGAAACAAAAGTTTTCTGGTGTTTTCGTGGCTAAAGAAAGTAGAAGGGAAGTAAACAGCTCTGTCTTAACCATGGCAAAGGGCGGAATATAAAGCTTCAGCAATGGCAAATACATTAATTTACTTTCCTTTAACTATATAATTAGTTATATTACGCTTCTGGGGAAACAAATGCTTAAAACGTGCAGTACAAGCCATTGGCGCATTTTAGGATACAAGACATTATAGAATAAAGCTCAAATTAATGCACCTCGTTGCGGCTGGGAAAGATATCACGAATGAAACGTAAATGCATTTTCATGTGTGCAGACGTGACAGCCAGTGAAGGTCGTGGATTTGTTACGTGCTTGTGGCGCTCACAGGAGGATTCACCGTCCACGCTGCTAATGCTTCTGAAGCTTAACGCAGTTATTGCCGTTTAATAAAAGAGAAATTCAATCCAAAAATCCGACATTTTTCTGTAAGTTTAGTGAAGTTCAATGTAGAGTCTATTAGCAATATTTGTATTTTCTCCCACTAAGAAAGAGTACAAAAATCTTCAATATTATCCAACAAGAAGGGAAAAGGTAAAACTATATTAAGTAATAGAGAGCAAGAACTATTTGCGACAACAAGAAGGGGTCTTCCTTGTTAGGAAGACTGGAGATCTGGAAAAAAAAATGGAGAGGACACTTAAGCTCTGCCTTAAGTGTATGAAGCGACAGGGCTAATTGGTTAATGCAAATATATGCAGAATTCGTGATTCGCGCCTTTACATTCATAGCTCCTGAAGAGTCCTCATAACACTCCCAGCGCAGTGGTGCAACTGCTGAGCGACGCACCACTGCACTGCGATGGCAGGTAGTGCCACCGGTGGCGCTTGTGCGAACCAGGTGCCTCTTCCCGAACAACCTGTCGCGACCAATCATTAATTTAACCGCCACCTGCCACTGCGGTCAGTTTGTGCACAACTCGGCGGACAGGTTCTTATGACGCCACAAAGTCACGGGACTTAGGTGTACCACCTAGCTTGCTTCTCTGGGAATTTTTCGCTCACAACGCTGCCAACACAGACGACGCCGGATTGTCTGCAGAACAGGAGCCTGATGTCTGTCGCATTAAAAGGGGAAAATAGGTATAAAGATCTAATACCCATCCAGGACAGGATCACTACTTAAGTGAAACCGGTTGATGCTACAGCACCTGAAGATACAACTGCTGATGTGGTCTCTTAGGGTAGCAGCTTCTGTGGTGATTACGTGGGTCGGAGAAGGTTCTGACACCGTTGTGCAGCGAGCTAGACGTACAAGATACGCTTCACATGCAGCGTCTCCTAACTTTTACCACGTTGGAATTGACTGACGAACCATGGCGTCAGTGTCAGCCGAGAACGGAGGAAGCCACAAAAAAGAAGCCAAGGCACAGAGTTGTGCAGGCAATAGAAGTCTTGGTGGAAAGAACAGTAGCTTCTTGGAGAAAAGCAAGGTTCAACTTGGGCGCCAAATAATGGAAGCGTTTGCCTTGCGCGACGAGACTATGTTTCTGTCTGTGCACCATCGGCCTGAGTTACAAAGAGAATTGCCCTGTGTGCAGTATTCCTTTCAGTTTACCGATACGTGCAGTTGATTCTTAGTATGCTTCTTGCCTTTCTATTCTTTGTGATCTCTAATGTCTTCTTTTAAATATATTCGCCCTTCTGTCCGGAATTTCACTAGACGTTAAGCCCAATGTTTTCTTTTTCTCTTCTCTTCTGTTACCAACGTACTGGGATCTCGGCTGATGAAAAAAGCTCCATTTCAAAAACAACCAGCCTGACTCTAACCCTTTGTTCGATAGAGAGATTTTCTTATATTCTTTTATAAGGCCTGAACCTGTTTTCATTAGGCGTTTTCACATAAATAAAACACTCCGTCGAAGAGGTGCCGCTTAGTAGAAGCACGCGCTCGCTATATATGAAACGCAATACTCATTGGTGGCATATGCTAGAATCTGTTAGTGAAGCAATAAGGAAATATTAATGTCGCTGGTGTATATATAGTTATTCGGCTATTAATTCTGTGAATCGAAACATTAATCGATCAATTATTTAGCATAGAAATCAGTTATCATTAAAGTGGTATAATTGCTACAACGCTTGTAGTATATACATTTCTTGATCCCTGCGGTGAGACCCCAGATTTTCTGAAAAGTTGAAAAATGGAGAATAAATCAATTTGCGCTTTGAACATTTTCTTCAGAGTGACAAACAGGCCAGGATCAGTAAGTGCAACCCAATGCAAGCCAAATATGCTCCGACAGAAGGAGAGAATGTATGGCAAAAAATTCCAGACGCCCCACAATGGCTGCTTCTCTGACAAAGCCTGCAATAAAAAAATTACAGGGACACCTAAATTCTTTATAGTTTGGTAACATGATAGCATCAGAAGCTGTTAATGTCTTTACATCTTGTTTTCTCTCATTCTTCTCTGGTTCTGTTTGCAGACCCCTGCATGTCTGTCTGCGAAAAACCAGACATCTGTTCGGGTCATCTAGATCGTCGTTAGATGTTTCCCCGAAGGTGTCTAGAGTTCCCAATACAAACGCAATGAAGATACCTAGAAACATATAGTTGTCACTTGTCGCTCTTATCACACCACTCCCGGTCCTGAGAATTATAGTACACATGAAGCATTTTTTCCCCATGAAGTCTCTAATGCTATTGCATTAAAAAAAGACAGTCGCCAAAAAGTCAGGCAGACAAAAAGTGAGGCAAAATAGCAGAAACGCGTATTGCCCAAAACAGACTGTGGTTACTTTAAGAGACATCTAACATCAACAAAATACATTTCGTGGTCAGATTACCTGGGCGACAGTTATGAACTGACATTTATATATGACGAAGCATAACTTGTTGAAGCCAAGTTATTTTCTAGCATCCTGCTTTTGATGCTTTGTGCACACTGGCTTGTCAGGCTTCTGGAGAGACTGGGAAGAGATGGCAACGGTTCGTGGACAAACTTAAAAAAGAGGAAGAGTACCGTGCAACCAAGCCGCAAGCCGTGTTTCTTGAGGGAAAGCTATCCAGTTCAGAGCGACCCCATTTCATCAGGCTTTGTTCTTGAAAGGCAGAGATGAGTGAGACGTATTTCGTTTTCGATTGTGTTCTCATGGAAGCATACATTCCAGAGCTCATAAGTTGTCAACTGAAGGCATTTAGCCTTCTGTAAATGCATCAGAGAAATTTCGCTATGTATGAGCTCAGCAATGAATTTTCCGGCTCCATTTCTCACCACGATGAAAACTCAAGTTTTGTTGTCCATAAACAATTTCAAACGAGTATATTTTATGAAATGCTATATAGTAGAAAATCTACTTCTGATTGAACGTAAATATCTGTATTCCAAAATCTGCTTGCACTGTGTCGTGGGTGTAGCAGACTGTCGAAGAAATTTAGCCTGCCTTAATGGGTTGCAATTTTCATGGCTACAGTCTTGTTTAAGATTTCATTTTCTTCCAGGAGAAAGATGCTTTCTAGGAGTATTATTCGCCTAGCAAATTCTAGGTTCAATCTGTTCCGTGTTGCCTTCGCATCGACAACATCCCGCTATTTCCTGCATCAGTAAATAGAGCAAAAAAAGGACAAGATTAATACAGTCCTCGCATTATTATAAATTATATTATTATTCTGACACTCATTGGGCTGTTTTGTGTTGATAAAGGGCCACCAACTATACTTTCAGTTAACGGCGTTTACGGACGCAACGATGTTCGTCCCCAGAATACATATCGTAAGAATGCTCTTAATCCAATTTCGCGCACCTAAAGAGACGTATTAAACTACCTAGTGAGCCGAACGCCTTGCAGCAAGCAGACCAGATTACTCTTCTTCTTGGTGAAGAGGTAAAATGTGATGAGGCCAATTCTAATTGCTAATGACTAAATCCCCTTCACCTTCACTTCTAAACGTGAACTACCGCAACCATCGAATTGAGGGGAAAGCAAAAATTAAGAGCTTAGTTTTTGTCAACACATATTGTACGTGCTTCGACTTTTGGCGAAAGCATACAAAGCAGTGACCGCGAGAGCATGCAGCCTTCACGTTGGGCATACGTTTAGAATTGTGGTGACACTTGACTATTTTTGGCAGTATTTTGGTTGAAAAGCATGCGGCTATGCAGCTTTTGAATGTGTGTAACGGATGGTGATTGCTGCTGAGTGCCTAAAAACTACACAAAACTGTCATTGAAGTCAAGATTACAAATTAAAAGTGGAGCACAAATACCCACTGCTAGAGGAAAAAGTGTAGAGCAGTCGTTCTTAACATGTCGAGTACGCACAATTTCACAAAAGATCGGCAGCAATTTCTAGCGCCCTTCTTTTAAGTTAATGATTATTGAAATAAGTGCGAAAAAACATTGCAAAAGATGAGAAGAGCAAAAGTGTCAACTAAAGTTTATTGCTCAGACCTTGCGGCAAATATACCGAAAGCATGAGTAACCACGGCTGATGCAGATAGTCAGATATGGGCAACAGCAATCTCTGGCTGTATGTATCTGTTCTCGTTTTTATTCAACTTATCGGCGCTTGCTGTACATATAAGGTAAAGTCAGAGCAATACACTTTAGTTGAGAGTTCAGCTCTTGTGTGTAGTGTTTCCTTCCTTACTCCTCTGAGTGTTTTTGGCACTGCTTTCGATCATCTATGAAGACCTAGCTAGCACGAGATGTTGAGCAGACAAAGGTAGGGTAATGAAAGGCTTGCTATGACATGGATGCTAAGGGAGCCGACAGTCACCGAAACCAAGGAAAGCAAAGGGGGATCATTCTTTTATTTTTAATTGTTGCTGTCATCAGAGATATTGTTATTCTCGTTCACTTTCAAGTCGGCTTATACTTGATTTCAAAGTACGCTTTCTTTGCCTGAAACTGTCATAGATAACTTTTATACGGTGATTAGCTCTTCTTTTAGACTCATGTGCAGACTAAAAGAAAGCACAAAAAATGGGTGCTCAAATTGAAAGTAATGTTAAAGGAAATGAAACGAAAAGTTTAGAATCAGTTAACTTTAAGAATTTTCAGTTGCACATTATTCTGCGCTATTATAGGCACATACATACTCACCCGTATGATGAGAACTTCAGAAGTAACGGAGAGACAGATAGTAAGATGGAGTTTGTGGGGACGCACCCCGCGTCCCCTTTAGTTTTGCTTTCCCGCGATGCAACCTGTAGCATCAGCATCGCCTCAGGGGGAGGCGGGGGGGACGCATTCCCTCGTTTGTTACCGCAAATAATAAGGGAGGGCGCCACAGGGACACTGCTTGCTGCGCGAGCGCGGGACGCAGACCACAGCATGATGCTCTTCGGCTGGGATCGACGGCGTGAACGGACGTGTCGCCCGCGGCTCCACTCTTCGCCAGCGGGCCGAGGAAGTGGCGGGGAGACTTGCTCCCGCATCTCGTCCCGTCCGGCCGCGGGGTATCTCTTGCCCTAGCGTGGGCGAACATTCGCTCGTAACCTTGCTGGTGAGTCGGACGATCTCGATTCCTTAGTGTATTTTGTTGCTAGCTGGAGTTATTGCTGCTGTAGCAATAAATGCATGTTTGTGTAAGCCAGTGTGACGTTCCACTGTTCCCTCAGAGCAAGGCCCACCGCGGTCGGCTTGCGCTCGGCAGCGTACGCGACTACGGGGTGGGATCTGGGCGGCTTTGAACTGTGTATGCCACGGTTAAATGGGGGAAAACGTATTTGTCTCCCTAATTAAAACCCCATAAGTCCAAAAAGATAAACCTCGGCCGACAGCACTAAAGTTTCACGGGAAGAA